>BQNB010009531.1:5909-31215 GCA_026074375.1 Tanacetum coccineum | reverse complement strand
AATATTGCTAAAACGAAATATAAATGATGAATATATATTGACTGATTACAACACTAAGAAATAAGACCAACGTATCAAAGCATGTTTTTTTTTTTGGAACGGCAATTTGTGGCTACATGGCCCCTAGCCCAGAAGGCGTAGCGAGCCCACACAACCAGGTTGGGTCCAGCCCAGAAGGCAATGACACCCTTCCCTTTACACACGCGGGAGGAAACCCCTATCGCCCTAGACAAGACTCGAACATGAGACCTTGCCTAGGAGGGTAAAACCTCCATACCATTGGACCAAATGCCCGTTGGTCGTATCAAAGCATGTTGTCTCAAAGCACCTACGATTATTATTAATATTGCTACATTAATATGAAATGCACGTCGTCAATGACTATTACAAGCGTGTTGTCTCAAAGCACATACGATTATTATTAATATAATGAATTTATTATTCTTTATGTTTTACAGTTGTTAACAATTATAGATATGTCTTTTATGTAATTTTACATATAATAATTATAGCCAATAACTAAATTACCAAACACTTTTATTAAAAAAAAAGATACAATTTGAAGCTCATATTAATAACTTTTCAGTTTACAACTTACAGAGGTTACAACATACAGCTTACAGCTAGTTTTGCTAAACATACTCATAATCATTAGAACAATCAAAGTTCTAATTTTGTTTTATTGTTGTTAGAATACGCAAAATAAATGTGTTTAAATTATTTATACATCTATTGTTAAGTTGCACATAACTAATGAATAGTTAACACAAAATAACTATTTTCAACAGACTTTATGGAAATTATAAGGACTAAATCTTAACAAATCTCAATCTTAGATTTTCACCCGTTTGTAAAGCAAAAGAACCCAAATGTTGTCATTCTTCAATCCAAACCGCCAAAAATTTGAGAATCACACGTACAAACCGTGGTCAGTTATGTAACCGGCCAACCGGTAGGTTGGTAGTTAATTGAGGGTTAATTTTACAAATCGAATCTCATTTCTTCATCACATATCGGTAGGATGTTAAATTAATTTTACATTAAATTTACACTTAATTGCTTACTTCACAATTAATTTATAAATGCTTATGAATAGTTATATTGTATTAATTTTATTTATTTATTATAGCCTTATCTGTTATAAAAATGTTGATTTTACTGACGTGTGTAGTAGTTGAAATATCTCTAGATAATGATATGACCTGATATTGTTATGATATGCGGTTCGCTGTTGTTAGACTAGTTAGTAGCTGTTTGTTGTTATAAGAGTGTTTGGTAACGTAGTTGTGTATCTGTAAAATGACGTTAAAGCGAAATGATAACGCTAAACGCTTCTTCAAGTAGCGTTTTTAGGAAGAAAAAAAAAACATAACACTAAACATAGAAAACACGTTTATATGATATTGTTTTCTATCCTCAAGAAAACAAGGTGGGGTTACAAGAGAAACAAAAAAAAAAGTGTGTTTTGTAGTTTCCCTTGTTAAATTAGGAAATGCAAATTTTCTGTTTTGTGGAGAATTTGATGGAAACATTTGATTTGAACGCAATCGCTATATCTCTTATTTTGTACATAACATTTTGTAGAAAACAAGGTTGTTTCCTTTTAACTAAACGCACCCTAAATACTCCTTACCAAATGAGCTTTCAGTTATGAACTCTAAATGTTAAACGCTCTTAAAAGCTCCTTGTCAAATATACAACTTTGATCATACTTTAAAGTCTAAACGTAATAGTCAAGGGGGTGTTTGGGATTGTTTAGTTTTCCTGCTTCTGATTTGAAACAAGGGTGCGTTTGGTATGGAGTCCGGAATTACTATGGGTAAGGGATTGATATTAGGATGGAATAGTAATGGATATCACGTGATCAAAACTGTTGTTTGGATTGTTTTTGAGTTCGAGTTATATCTGAGTTAAATAGAGTATTCCGAAATCCGAATTGTGTATACCAAACTAGCTTACTTAGGAATGACTCCATTGCTTAAAAAAATAATTCAGGAAATATTGTTTGGAAAAAATAATGTTTTCTCAGAAATATTTAATCAAGTTCATATATAAAATATTTTAGGTTCAGTTTGATGGTAAAAGACTAATATAAATTTTATCTCATATATTAGCTTTGAAATAAGTAGCTTCCCATCTGCTTACCAGAAACTACTTATTTTACCTCAGAATAAGCAGATAACCACAAGCAATGTGGATTACACGAAACTGCGTCAGCTTAATAACAGCAGATAAGCAGAAAAAATTTAACAATCCTTAACGCTTTCTAAGTCGCTCAAAGATGTGTCTGTTAATTTAATATGTTACATCCTTTTTATTTAGTTTTGTTATCATGAGTACTATCTGTTTAAGGACGTGTAGAGTGATCACACTTTGCGTACGACCTTATTGGACCAATAGTATGAAGAGTTAATTTTGTGAAACGATGTTAGAGAACATAAATTATTTTATAGGGCCCTTGTTTAGGTGGTTTGTTTGCATTATGGATAATTTTATGTGTTATCCAACTAATTGAATCTAATTTTACATTAGTTGCAGATTGCCATTATCTAAGCAGAGAAAATGGACATTGATAGCAAAAGGGTTAGATCAGACTTAAATGAAGACAGATTGAGCGGCTTGCCTGATGAACTTATTCATAAAATCCTATATCGTTTTGACACCAAATTTGCTGTTCAAACTTGTGTCCTGTCTTCAAGATGGAAGCTTATCTGGAAATCAATTCCTCGTCTCGAATTTTCAAGTCAGCAATTCAAATCTTTACCTAAGTTTGCCAAATTTGTGACCCATGTTTTAACTCATCGCAACCAACAAGTTGAAGTGTCTTCGGTAAAACTATGGTTTCATGGAGCAGCTAGTCAGGTTTTTGTGAGAAAGATTGCAGATTATGCTTTTTCTCACAACGTTCAAGAACTAACTGTCATCAGTTGGCCCAAAAACCACCATGTATATCCTCCTTGCCTCTTTAGCTCTCAGACACTTAAACAATTGTCCCTTAAAAGCCAGTTTTTTGGACCTTGTATTACACCCAAAACACCTTGGGATTTTCCCTCATTAACGACTTTACATCTTCATGATACAATGTTGTGTGACAATGACAATGAATCAGTTGATCTTTTCTCCAAGTGTTTGAACTTAAAAATCCTTGCTTTAGAGAGTTGCATCATCCGGGCGAAGGTATTTGACATTAGTACTCCACGACTTTCGGCGCTCAAGCTTAACGATTGCAGATCAGGTGTTATCAATGTGATTGCACCTCTACTTGAGAATCTCACTGTCATTAAATCCTCAATTAACAACATTGAGGCACCACTCAGACTCTCATATTTGCGCTACAGTGGTTATCATCATCCACAGTGGTTTAAAAACTGTTTTCATTCGTTAAATGAAGTGAGTGTCAGTTTGTCCATTAATAAAAGAAACAAGACCTATGAGGAGACTGCTGCTCGTGAGACCATTAACATGCTTCAAGAGCTCCGTAGTGCCAGATGTCTCACACTTAACATGGACATTGTTGGGGTATGCAAATATCTTATCAGTGATGTTGGCAAATTGTGGACATAAGATACATATTGAAATTTCAAATATTAAGTCTGGTACTTGTTTCAGTGGTTTAGCATGCATGACAAAATATAAAATGTACTAATAAAATATTCATCTGTGATCAACATGGCTTGAAGCCTACATATTTAGGGACTGCTACACTATTCGTATTAATGTATAAATGTATTGATAGAAGAGGTATACAGCATATTCATTTTTATTCATCTTTAATGGAGTTTAACTTGTGATATCTGTGCAGTGTATCTCTTCATTTCCGGATTTACTGTCTCACCTTCCTTCACCATATAGCAACCTAATTTCTTTGACTATTAACTCAAACATGAGTAGTGATGCATACAAAGTAGAATTACCTACTGAGGCTAGAAATTTCTTGTTAGAGAACTCTCCAAGTGCCACGTTCATCATGGATTTACCCGAGGTACTTTCTCACGATGCTGTTTTCTTATAACTTTCTATGCATCACTTTATTTTTTTTATATGAGTATGTAGCAGGGTTTAGTTAAGGCTCTTATGGCAATTTAAATCTATGTATTCGCTCTTGTTTGCTGGTTAACATCTGAGAAAGTTGTCCAAATTAGCAGCCATCTTACTTCACAACTAATGAACTAAACCTTGAGATGATCATGGTTTTTAATAGGTGATCATTTAAAGAATAATACTAACATTTGTACATAGAATAACATCTCTTGAAGACTTTGATTTTGGAATATAATGATATACACTAACCCAAAGGGTATGAGATTTATCTTGTATTTCTACTTAACTATTTTCTCTCACTTGTTCACTTACACCTATGTTACCTCTTTACAACTTGACGCTAACCAAAGTTACTGCTTTGGCAGATGATGTGATTAAAGGTTGTACATTTGAGAGAATCACCTACATTAGCATTGATAATTTTCAAAATTGTCTTCTGTTTGAAAATTTTAATTTTAATGCCCTTCAGTGATATTGAAATGCCGATTGGTTCATTTTATGTTTCTTTTTCACATATGTGGCTCTATTCTCAACCAGGCCTCTTTATACAGCTAGTTTTTTTGCTTAATTTGACTGCTGAATTGTGGTAATCCTTTTGGATGGAGCAAGTGACATTCTTGTAAACGTTTCAGCCACCACCTACAAAAGCAATGAAAGCTAAAGAGGCTAGGGCGAAGAAGGCTAAATTGCTTGCAGACATTCATAATTATATGAAGGAATTACAAACATCTCTTGAGCAGGGAAATATGCTTTTCAATGAGAGAAAGCTGGCACTGGAGAAGAAGAAAACAACCGTTGAACACCATATGACAGTTCTACAACTAATGCAAACTGTTAGTGATAGTGCTCAGTTTGAGGTGATAGTGGCTGGACCGAAGGCACAGATCGTTGCCTGTTTGGTAGAGATTCTGGATATGGTCAGCCAGGATATTGACGAAGCTTTTACCTTTTCTTCAAAGAGGGCACATATCATAGCGTTATTGGAAGCTTTGCCCGAGCGACAGATGACAGAGATGGAAGGACGCTACACTCACCAACTAAAAGAAATTGAAACACTATGTGATAGCCTACGCTCAGCAAGACGAGACCTTTTTTCTTATGTAGAAGAAAAGATTGAAGCTTTAAAAGAGTATAATTCTGACAAAATAACGGCAATTCATGATGTTTCTGTTAGCGAAGTTCTTCAGGCATCACAACCATCTTCTTCTTCAGCAGCAGTGAGTTTCCGCCTCCATATTTAGCTTGTTATATTCACAGATGTATTTCAAACTCTTTGATCTGTGGTTTTTGAACTACATGCGTTGTATGCAGTCCTTAGCATCTTAATTTTGATTTCCATGGACCCTTGTGGCAATATAGTACGTAACATTCTTGTAAACTTTGCAGACACCACCTACAAATGCAATGGAAGCGATAGAGGCTATGGAGAATATGAATGCCAAACTGGTTGCAGATATTGAGAGTCATATGAAGGAACTGCAAGCATCAGCTCAGGAGGGAAATATTAATCTTGTTGAGAAAAAGCAGGTACGCAGAAAAACCGCAGCAACCCTTGAGGACCATGTGATAGAACTAAAGGTATTGTCCGACACAATACATAGTAAACCCGAGAGAGTTAAAAGTGACGATGTGGAGGGATTGATAGCACAGATCAAGGCCCATTTGGGAGAGATGCATGATCTGGCTAAACAATACTTTGAAGCTGCTACAGCCATTTATAAAAAGAAGTACCGCATCGAATTTTTGTTGGAAATGTTGCCTAACCTACAGAGTGAAGAGATGAATGCACGATACTCTCATCAGCTTGAAGAAGCAAAATCATTGGGTCGTCATCTAATACTAGAGTATTATCTTTCAGAAAAAGTTATTGATGATATTGAAAGAATGGTATGTGATTGCCTCTCGGTATATCAAGATTTTCCAGTAGCAAACTTCCTCTGTTATCACAATTATCGTCGTCATCTTCAGAAATTGTAAGTTTCTGATTCCAAATCTGACGCTACATAAAAATAGTTTTAGTAAGAGTGACAAAATGGGTCGGTCAGGGGCTCGAGGCAGGATAGGTAACGAGTCAGAACTGGTGATGTCAGGCTTTTCCAACCCATCAACATTTTTGTGTCCAATTCTTGAATTCGGCAAACAGTTAAATTTGATCACAAAATATTTTACTAGCATATAATTTCTTTTAAATTTAAGAGATTTAGGATATTTTATGGAGCCGAATACTCAATTGGCAACCTCTTACCCGATGAATCCACCCGTTTCTTTTTTAGCTGTTCTTTGTATGGTACTTATTTTATCATTGACCTATGGGACACAACACAAATAGACAGGTATTTATACAAATGGGTTGATATGGCCACCTCTAATTTTACTTACATTAGAATATAATAGTTGTGGCTTATTAACTATCTTAATGGCATGATGTCAGGGTCATGCTCCTACACCCTCCCACCTCAAGTGTCAACCCTATGCCGTGAACCACCCCACCCAGGTAAATATCTCCTTTACAACAGTTGTCATTATATTATTCATGTATGCGACTGTGAACTATGTGCTGCTTGAAAACCATTCTTAAAGTTGCATTTTTTAATGTCACTTGAACTGCATAATAAATCACAATTTTTTCATCCACGGAGTACAATACATTAACAAAAAATCATGGAAATATGTCTGATTCATATGCAATGACCTTCAAACTTTAATATTCAACCAATGTGCAAAGTTCTAGTCCTCATAGGGCACATACAGTGGCAGTTTTAAAGATTTATGGTCTTATGGTTCTGGTGTATTTGAACTTTTTGCTTGTGTGATTGAATCGCTTGTGCTCAGCTGTATGTTTTTTTTGTCAATATTATCTTCATTCAGCACGGGGAGCGGTCGTGCCAAACTCCTCGTGCCAAACTCAAAAAGTGGTGCCACGTCAGCAAAATGGAGTTTGGCACCAGAAATGCTATGGCACCAGAATTTAGTGGCATTGGTTTGGCACCAGAATTCTGGTGCCAAACTTTTTTTTTTTTCATACGAATCTTCATGAATTGGTTAGAATTGAGAAGGCATCACTGTTGGGCCTCAGACTTTAGGATTTGTTATTGAATCTTACTTTGTTATGGACTAGTGTTTTTGTTGTTGTGTAAACTTATGCTTACCTGATGTTCACTTTTAATGGTTATTTACTCATGTGATGACTATTTTATAAGTATCTCATAGTCACCGCTGCCTCATCGTATTTGCATCAACATAGTCCATGATAACACGCGGCCTAGAAATCAGATCCTTAATTTATTTTTACTTAACTGGCATGCATGCATGGACTAATAATTTCTAGGTACAATTTGGTCAAAGGCACTTCTGGTGATGTGTGACTTGACACTGAACATCTTTAATGGGTTTAGTCCCGAGAGAAGACCTTATTTTTCTACAGAAAAAGCTATTCAAGAAAACCACCTCTAATGTTAAATAGCTTTTCAGAAGCTCGTTAAGTATCTTGTAAAATATAAAATGATGTGTGTTAGGTATCTTATTATACAGAAGCAGACTCTCGATGCTTTTTTTTTTCTCTTGTACCTCATCAAATTAACGATGGTATGAGAAGTTACATGTATATTTTTTGAACAAGTTACATGCATACAGAAAAATATACATGCGTACAGACTTGAAAACAACGCATCAACTAGTTTTAGCCCACTTAAACATCTGAAAAACCTGTTTACATACTAGTAAAGACCTCTCACATTTTAAAGATGTGTTACAAGTCATAAACCATAAGATTACTTATTAGTTAAAAACTTTGGAACTAATATTACACATTAGGCTAGAAGTAGTGGTCACCAAGTCTCACCACGCCAACTCAGTGGCACCTCCACTTTCTCTTTCCTCTCACCATACCTCATCATTCAACTGTTTTGGTCACCACACCTCACATTTCATATCTATTTTTTTTTATTTAATAACTTTTATTCATAAACTAAAAAGGTAAATATCAACGTAAACGTAAACGTACGAAATTAAAATTGTGAAACGAAATTAAAAACTTTTATTCATAAATTAAAAACTTTTATTCATAAATTAAAAACATTACATAGACTTCGAATATTAAAAATATTACATTTAAAATTGAAACTAAGCATTGCGAGACAAGTGTTCGACCAAATCGACACGAAGGTTTTGATGCGCTTGTGCCGACCTGATGTGTCTCATAACTGCTCGAACTTGTTCATCGGATCGTTCGAGGTCGTCCGGTTGATGTGCCTCCTCCGGGTACCAATTGGGAGATATCGCTTTTCCTTTATCTTTTCGAATCATATTATGTAATATGATGCATGTATACATCATATTCATTATTCTTTTCTTTTTCAACGATCGTGCGAGATTGGCTAGTATAACCCATTTCTTCTTCAGAACACCGAACGCTCGTTCCACATCTTTCCTTGCCGCTTCCTGCATTTGCTTATACCTTATTCGCTTATGGTAATCATCAGATGGTTCTGGAATCGTCTTAACGAGTGTCACCAATTCCGGATATATCCCATCAACAAGATAGTATCCCCATGGGTAAGTTACGCCGTTAACCACAAACGGTATCTTTGGCGCTCTTCCGGTTTTGAGATCGTTAAACAAAGGTGATTGATGCAAAACGTTGATGTCGTTGTTCGACCCAGAAACACCAAAGAAAGCATGTCATATCCATAAATCTTGTAACGCAACAACTTCCAACAAAATGAACGGATTTGGACCATGATCACGTCTAACATATTGCCCTTTGTGTCCGTACGGACAACCAAACCACTCTCAATCAGTGCAATCAAGGCTTCCTAACATTCCCCGAAACCCGTTCTTTTCTTCGTGATGCCGATAAAGCTTTACAACATCAGTCATCGTGGGTTTCCGCAAATACTCTGGTCTAAATATTTCCATAACAGAAGTACAAAAATGATCAAGAGATAGACGGGAACTTTTTGGACTTATTTGCAGATACCCGTCTAGAAAATCAGGAATAATGCCGTATGCCAATTGACGAAGTGCAGAGGTGCACTTCATCAACGGGGAGATGCCTTCTCTTCCGGTACAATCAATATTATCACGAAAGAACGAAGAATGATTAGTTACCTCTTGAACTATACGGTTGAAAAGGGTGCGACTCATTCGGAACGTCTTTCGGAACTTATATTCATCGTATATCGGGTGCTCACTAAAAAAGACGGCGACTAAACGGTCATGAGCACCATAACGATCTCGATGTATGACGTTTCTCGTCGGTCGATTTGCTCATCGTCTATTCCTAATTAACGACACCGCTCTTGTAAGAAAATTAGCGTTCCGGCTAACAACCTCTTCTTCTTCTGTGTCGGTGAACATAATCGTTTCGGAGTTCGTTTTGCTTTTGAGGAATGAAATATATGTTGTTTGAGTAAGATTGAGAAGATGTGTATAAAAATGGTGAATTATGGGTATTTATAATTGAAAATTAAGGGTAGTAATTTTTTTAAATAATTTAGGTAACGTTCGAAAATAGGCCCACAACAATACCTCTCACGCTAGGTGAGCAGGTCACCATTCATTTGATTTTTTGGAATACCTCACGCGTGAGGCTTTATGGGTTTTTTGGGCTTCGCTCGTGAGATGGGTTGGTCACGGACGTGGGTCACTCCCACTCCCACCAGCCTTATTACATACTATTTTGAATTACCATTCAACAAATACACGGAGTACTTTTTGTTTGATCCATCATCCATGGAAAAGCTCGATACATAATACTACTTAGATAAAACCCACGTTTTAACTAGAAAACTTTGGTACTAATATGTGGTAGTTTTTAAAAATTTAGAAAAATTATATGTTTCGTCTCTATGGTTTACTCAAAATAACATTGGTCGTCCCTATTCCATTTTAATTACATAAGTGAAACCTATTTTTGAAACTAGAACCAAGACAATCCTTATTTTGGATGACTCATTAGTTTCTTCGTCAAGTTATCTCACATGACATGCATGCGACGACATTTATGTCCTTTTCATTCATTTCTTTCATTAATAACCGACATACCCCACTAAACACTTATTCAGTTCTCAGTGACTTTTCATTTCCCTCTCATTCAAAACATACCCATTTTTTTTATCATCAATTAACCCTACAAATTAAAACTCTAAATCAAAATTACTCAATGGTTCGTACACGTTGAAGGATACGAGAGAACATTGACCCCAACGCACACGTTGGAGCATACAGTTTAAAACCTAATTCAATTTTCCTATTTTGTTTCAGTTATGCAGTTTCTTAGCGTCTATTGCGTTAATCACGGGTTTTTTCGTTGACATTAGCTAGAATATGTTATAGTAATGGTGCTTTTGTTATTGCATTTGCAAATGGTCACCCCACTTGTGCTTGGTATACCTTTTTTTATGGGGAGTTAGGTGACTATCCGCAAATGCAATAATAAAACCACAATTATTACAACATATTAAAGCTAATGTCAACGAAAAAACCCTTGATTAACACTATATATGCTAAAAAACTGCATAACTTAAACAAAATAGGAAAATTGAATTAGGTTTTTTAACGTATGTTTCAACGTGTGCATTGCGGTCTTTGTTCTCTCGTACCTTTCGACGTGTGCGAACCATTGAGTAATTTCGATTTAGGGTTTTAATTTCTAAGGTTAATTGATGATCAAAATGGGTATATTTTGAATGCGGTGGAAATGAAAAGTCAATGATAAGTGAATAAAGGGGCGTTTGGTTCGCAATATGTTTTGAAAGAAATTATAATATGTCAAAAGAATTGTAATTTGAATAAATTGTAATTCAAAAAGTTGGAATGTATTGGAATTGTAATGTGTTGAATTGTAATTGATATAATCCGTGTTTGATTGCATCTCAACATAATGTAATTCATTTTTTTTTGAAAAAACTTAAATAATAATAATGATGATGATATTAATGATGATGATAATAATAATAATAATAATAATAATAATTATTATTATATATAATAAATAAATAATAATATAAATAAATAAATGGTATAAATAATCAATAAATACCAATGTTGTAACACCCCGTGAACGACACTAATTTTTTTTTCGAAAATACCCACATTTGAACTTTTACAAACAAACTAGAAGAAAATGAAAACTTACAATAGTGCGACTAACTTACACAAGTTCAAAAACATTTATAAGAACAATACATCATAACCCGAAAATGAAAACTCAAAGCACGAAGAAGATAAAAGCATTATGTGAACAGAAGCCAATACGCCGTATTCATAAGTTGAGTACGCAGTATCGGGACCAAAGATGAATACGCCGCATTCCAAAGTTCGAATACGCCGTATCGAGACCAAAGATGAATACGCCGTATTTTGAAGTTCCAATACGCCGTATTGAACATCAGATACAGAACTCTGCAGAATCTGCAGAATTCTGTAGAAAACCGAAGATACAACCCAAGACCTCCTGTAATAGTCTTAAACCAACAAAATACTGCAGTAAACAAGTATACATGTAACTACTTATTTCACCATTAAATTCCCTTGACTTTAACAAGTCAAACGAGTCAAAATACTTTAAATCCAAACACCCTTAAACCATATTAACAACATCATATTCACATTATATCCAACCTTAACATAACCAAATTCAAGACTTAACATTCAACATAAAGACCACATGATTATGACTCCAAAATATGAATGACTCGAAATTGGACTCAAGAATTATACCAAAAACGAGAATAGACACTCGGGGCTTCAACTTCGTTAATCCTTGATCTAAAAGTCGGTCTTCTACTTACCAAGTCCAAAAACGCTAAGCTTTATTCACAATCAATCTAATTATTCTCTTTGTTCTTATCTACGCCACTTGAACCTACAAATCATCATTAAACTTATCTCCTTGTTCTTTTCAAGGCCGATTAATCGCCGATTAATCCCGCCTAAACCGATTATAAGCTACAAGGTGGTCGACCGCCCGGCTAACGATTTACGATTTTTGCAACCTTGATAAATACTATAAAAATAAAAATAATACAAATAATAATAAAATAAATAAATAATAAATGATAATAATAAACAACAATAAGAATAAGAATAATGAAATAATAATAATAATAATAATAATAATAATAATAAATAAATAAATAAATATATAATCATAATAATTAGAGATAAGTGCAAAATACATCCTTGTGTTTTGACAAAAAACCGTCTCACATCTCCGGCCCAAAGTCGCCCAATTATCATCCCTCCGTTAGTAAAAGTGAGCCACCGTACATCATTGAGGACGAACGGTGCAAAAAAATCTCCGTTAAATACTAACGTGAGTCTAACAGGAAGAGTATTGTTGTCTTTTTTCCTTTTACATCATGTATTTTAAACCTTTGCTATTTTTTCCTTTCTTTTATTTTTTAATTATTATTATTACAGTCCGTTTTTGTCCGTTTTCATACGTTTTCTCATGTTTTTGTACGTTTTGATACATTTATATACGTTTTTGTACATTTCGTACGTTTTTAGCATTCCGGTTTTTTTTTTTTTTTTTTCTGTCAGTTTATTATAGGGAGGTGTGTACTGTTTTTTTCTGATATGTTTTTTCGTGTGCCTTTTTTTCGTATTTCTCACGTTGTTGGTGGAGCGTAGGGTTTAGGATCATGAGATAGCGGGTTGAATGTAATCGAGAGAGTGAGATTATCGTTGGAAGAGTCTATAGTGGCGGGCGCGTATCTCTTCTCAGGGCGAGGGGGGCTGGTGGACATCAATCATCTTAGAGTATAAATTCTCGTCTATTATATTCGTTTTTATTTGTTTTTTTCCGTTTTGGCCGTTTTCTCTTTTGTCCTTTTTTACGTTTTTCTACGTTTTTTTAGCCACAACACACGCCTTTAAAAACTTTGATAAAATGAACAAAAACAAAAAAAACGTATAAAAACATATCAAAACGGATAAAAACTTGTAAAAACGGATAAAGGCGTATGAAAACGTCCGTATACATATGAAACCGTATAAAACATACCAAGGCGGACAAAAACGTACAAAAACAGGAAAAATGTACAAAAACATATAAAACCTTATAAAAATGGATGAAAACGTAAACGTTCAAAAACGTACCAAAACGAAGAAAAACGTAAAAACATATATAAATGTATAAAAACGTAAGAAAACATAAAAAAGGACAAAAACAGAAAAAAGGAAAAACCATACAAAAATGGATAAAACTGATAAAAACGTAAAAAACACGTATAAAAATGTATCAAAACGCATGACAATGTGAGAAGACGTACAAAAACATATGAAAACGGCCAAAAACGAAAAAATAACGTACGGGAAACGGATAAAAACTTATAAAAACGGATGAAAACGTGCAAAAATGACAAAAACGGTCAGTAATAATAATAAGAGTAAATTGCAAAAATCATCCCTGTGGTTTGTAGTTTGTGGCACTAATCATCCCTAGCCGATACTATTGGCACTAATCATCCCTGCGTGACAAATATCTGGCAAAAATCATCCTTATTGGGGATGATTTTTGCAAAAAGTTTAACAAAAAAGTTAATTTTTTGCAAAAAATCATCCCATTAGGGAATGATTTTTGTCGAACGTTTCACCACTCAGGGATGATTAGTGCCAATAGTATCGGCTAGGGATGATTAGTGCCACAAACTACAAACCACAGGGATGATTTTTGCAATTTACTCTAATAATAATTTAAATAAAAGTAAATAAAAAAGTTTAAAAAGAAAAAAACAAAGAATCAAAATACATCATTGTGGAAACAAAAAGACAACAATACCCTTCTTGTTAGACCCACGTTAGTATTTAACGGTGATAAGGTGTCATTTTATTTACTTATTGAGGCAATTTAACCCCAAAATCATGCAAATATGCCAAGTTATTGTACTTAATCGTTTCTTTTTGTTATTTTAGCATTTGGGAAGCACTTTGAGGAAAAGCACGTGACTTGGGCTCGATTCGGGAAGAAAATGGACAAAACGCAACTTTTCAAGCTCGCGGACTCTCATCCCGACGCCTTCACCAAAAGTGCCTAGAAAGTGGAATTTTGGACGAAAAGTGTGACTTCTCGGTAGGTAGAGACGACGTCACAAAAACCTTTTGACGCCGTCAGGATTGCATGGCGACGGCGTCACCAATTGTAGCGACGACGTCACAATAGCCTACATGAAGAAACCTTTAGAAGATTTGGCTGGGTGACGGCGTCACAAACCTTAGCGACGCCGTCAGAGCCCACGTCCTATATATATACAAACCTTATTTTTTTCATATTTTCGTGTGGAAACTTGGGAGAACTTTGTGTGCAATTGTTTTGGTCGAATTTTAGGGTTTTCTAACCTTTTTGTATTCACATACTCACATGTTTAATTGAAGTGAAGTCTCCTTATTCATTTAATCATTCAATATGTCTATGTGTTGTTTGATTATATGTTGTTCATTGCTTTCTATTAACATGCTAGGCTAAATTAATTAGTGTTTGCTTATGATTGCATGAAACCTAGTTTGTAATCTTTGATTTATTGCTTCTTGTTAGTGGTGTGCGAGTTAGGCTCTAGAATACTAGCTACAAGATATTACATTAGCATAGACGTCTAGGGAAACATGATTAGGTTAGATGAAACTTACAACTAAGTTCTTCATAACTAGTTGATTTTAGGTAGATTCCTTCTTAAGTTTTTATTGCGCGTGGTTAACTATTGGGAGGGAGCGTGTTTGACAGGTAACGCCCGACTAGGTTGTCAAGTAGAATGCGAGCCTGACCAACTCACTCCATAATTAGGGGAATAGTTACACATTACACGAACGAGGGTGACAGGCAATAGATTAGAAAGAGCAACTAGGGAGTAGTGCATGATTTAGTAGAGATGTTTGTTTACCTATACGAGTTTTCCACCAAATTTACATTTTTTGCATTTAGGAGTAGTTAGTAATTTAATTTAAAACCCCCTCTTCAAAACCCGAGATTTTAACTTGCTTTCAATAAAATATAAAAATGCAAAAATATTATTTCATAAAACCTTTAGACCCTAGTAACGTACAATTCGAATCTACCTCACTATTCCCCTAGAGAACGATAATAACCCTCGAGTCTTGCCTATACTACACTACAACGGTTAGGTACTCTGCATAGGAGGGTTGTAAAACTTTTGTGGTGCAACCCGTCGCATCAAACGGAATTTTTTTTTGCATCGTTCGTCCTCACGGATGTACGGTGGCTCACTTTTTCTAACAGAGGGATGGTAATTGGGCGAAGTTTGGGTCAGAGATATAAGCCGGTCTTTTGACAAACCACATGGATGTATTATGCACTTTACTCTAGTAATAATAATAAATAAATAATTATTATTATAATAAATAAATTATAATTATAATTAATAATAATAATAAAAATAAATAATATTATTATTATAAATTTCTAAAGAAAGTGATAATAATAATAATAATAATAATAACAATAAAAATAAAAATAACAATAATAATCTGATTATTTAATTGTGAAATGTATATTACAATGTAATTGAAAACTTTCATCTATATTGCTATGCAATCTGAATTACAACATTAGATGTAATCGTGAGAGTTCATTTTCATTCCAAAGCAAAGCAAACACGCTACATAATGTACTTGGAATCACAACAATGTGATGACACAACTATACTAATAACACTTGAAGTCTTGAGATTTTCTTTGTGTTCTTCACTAAAGAGTGGAAATACTTGGATCACTTTTAATAGATTATATAACAAGTATAATGATCAAAGAATGAATCCAAATGATATGAACTAACTAATGCTAGAGAGACAGTGGGAAAAGGTTGTTTGAAATGAAACCATATGGCTCCTATTTATAGAAAAAGGAAAGCTGAATTTAAATCTGCTTGCCATGGATCGATGGTTCCACCGTAGCTGGATCCGTATGTGTATTTGGTGGATCCTTGGATGGTCATAACTGTTTTTCAGTCTTTAAGTGGTTAACCAAAAATCTTCTAATTGTACTTAAATACAATATCAAATTTAGTACAAGCTTCTAGAAGAATTGTTTTTATAATTAGATGGAAAGATTTGCTAGATTAGGAATGATATGGAAAGATTGATGACAAGGTTGCAAACACCGAAGTTTTACAACTCTCTAGGCAGTGTACCTAACCGTTGTAGTGTAGTATAGGCAAGACTCGAGGGTTGTTATCGTTCTCTAGGGGAATACCGTGTGCAGGTTCGAACTAAACGTAACTAAGGTCTAGGGGTGGAAAGAAGATTATTTTTTGTATATTTATATTTTATGAAAGCAATTAAAATCTTGGTTTTGAAAGGGGTTTGGTTTTAAACTAATTCAACTAAATAACTAAATTAAATCTAAACTAATATGGAAACTCGTATAGGTAAATTAATGTGTTTACTTAATCATGCAATAGTCCTTAGTTTGCTTCTCCTAATTCTATTTCCTGTCACCCTTGTGGATGTGTAAGTATTTCCTAATTCATGAACTAATTACACGAACCTGCCATCTATGTAATATTCCGTTAAGGCAACGCACAAGTAAGGTAGTATGAAGACTATTACAAGGCATCTAAGAGTACACTACATGCATTAAAACACTTAAAAGGTGATCAACCTTATAAGGGTAAGGTAGTATGAAGACTGTTACCGATGGTATCCTTTCTACATAATTACGTTTCCCTAGACGTCTATGCCAATGTAATATTTTATGGCTAGTTTTCTAGAGCCTAACGCGCACATGCATCAACAAGAAGCAATATTAAAAGGATCTACAAACTAAGTTTCATGCAATCATAAGTAAACACTAATAGATCTAGCCTAACATGTTAAAAAGAAGCGAACAACAATAATTAATCAGATAACAAGACATATTGAAAGATTAAAGGATAAAAAACTTCACTTGATTAAAACATGGAGTAATTGGTGGATACAAAAGGGTTTAAGAACCCTAAAACGACCTAGAAGCTGATAAAAATCGGCTCCCTAAGATATCATACGACTTCTCCCAAGTTCCACACTTTAAAACCCTAAAACTAGGTTTGTATATATAGAAAAACAATCCCGACGGCGTTGCTTTATAATTGTGACGCCGTCACTTTGCCGAATCTTCCAGGGCTTTTTTAAGTCGGTTACGTTCTGACGCCATCACCAAAATCCTGACGCCGTTGATTGCACATCCTGACAGCGTCACTAGAAATCCTGATGCTGTCTCCATGGTCTGTATGCAATTTTTGAGCCTCTTCGTGTGAAGTTGCAATCTTGCCCCGTTTCTTCCCAAATTGAGTCCATGTCACGTGTATTTCCTACAAATGCCATCCAAGTGCTAAAAACAAAAAGAAACAATTAAGCACGTATTTTAGAGATATTTACATGATTTAAGGGGTTAAAAGACCCCGAAAAAGTGTATAAAATGACACCTTATCAAATACCCCTACACTTGGGATTTGCTTTTCCTCAAGAAAAATAGGTTTTTCTACCTAGACAATAGCAATAGCGGGGGAATTTAACTTACTTTTCAAAGATAATTCATGGTACAAACAGTTAGACCTCGTAATTAAAAGCACGAAAATTATATACTAGATACACACATAAGTGTTTGGATTCTCTCTTTCTCTCGGGTGTATAATGATATATAACAATATTGGAAATGGGAAAATAACACTCATTACCTGTCATAGAATATAAATTACTATAAGCTGGTAAAGGATCAAACTTCCACCGTATAGGCGTAAGCACCTAGGAATTACTATCAAAGAGGTCTTTAAAGGGTTGTGATGTATGAGTGTAAGTTAAACGAAAACGGAAACGGATGGTATATATTTGGGTCACTTTGGGGTAAATTTGGGTGGTGGTAAGTTAACTATCTATAAGAATACATACGAAGGCGTTGCTAAGCCAAGACTCGACCACACTAGGACAAAGATATACAAACTTTACATCCAACTCTTTCTTTTTCTTTTCTGACTCTTTTTTGGAATATAAACATCGTTAACATAAAGAAATTCACTAACTAACAACGATCCGGAGGTCGGGGAGGAAAGAAAAGGAATCGAGCCATATTATTAAGATAAAGAGAAAAGGATAGAGAGGGAAAGATGTGTGTGTTTTTTAGAGAGAGAAACACACAAACTTTGTGTTAAAAATGATTTCCTCACCCCTCCATGGAAGTATGGAGGGGGTATTCATATCCATGGACACACCCCTACTTTCCTATCTTGACATTTCTAGTCCTTGCGTATTTGGCTAATGGTAGACTAATGTAATTTCGTATAAGTCAACATATTTTAAGGCTAACAATCTTCTCCCAATATGTGAACATACGAAATTACTTACAATGTTCCTAACAAGTACAAATACAAACAAAATAAAGTCTTCTAAAGCGCTTCTAAAACTAAAGATGACGTCTTTACCTTCTAGTCTTGATACTTGTACTTCAGCTTGGATCTTATATGTCTTTACTTATTTTGGAACCATTATAGCATGCATGAGTTGGATTAACTTCCCACCAGATCATGCAACATGTTTTGAAAATCTTTCTTCATAGACTCTTTTTTGGTGAAGTTTCTGAATCAACTTC
Organism: Tanacetum coccineum; assembly: GCA_026074375.1. Classification (NCBI taxonomy): domain Eukaryota; kingdom Viridiplantae; phylum Streptophyta; class Magnoliopsida; order Asterales; family Asteraceae; genus Tanacetum; species Tanacetum coccineum. The sequence continues at coordinate 12,594 of BQNB010009531.1, read as the reverse complement.
CCCCCAAACCAACATCTTCTAAAACTTTTATGTAGCTTGAACGATCTTCTAACATTGACATTTAATAGTGCACAACGGAATTTTGTAAAAGAATCAACCAACCACACCAACTAATACTGCTTCTATGCTATATCATGACATTTGATCTCGGTGAATAACCATTTGGGGGAACATGCAAGATATTAGCAACAAATCTTCTCAAGCTTGAAGATACTTTACACAAACCATACTAAGTAAAGTAATATAAACTACTTCCCCTTGGAAGTTGACCTGATTACATCAAAGTACTCGTTTTCCCACATGATGGTTTCGAACTCTCAGAAGCATCATTGACGTGTACGACCATATACTCGATAAGTTCTTGTCATAAGCAACAATCTTGAAAAAGTTATGAAAGACATAGAAGAACTTTGAAAGATTTTAATTAGACTGTGAAGTACCATTGACGTTCTGTAGCTTCAAATATCCTATGAGAATTGCTGGTCACATCTCAACCTTTAAACTTACCAACCTCGTATTCTGTCGACTATTGCTGTGACCACTTGGTGAAGTAAACTCGATATACCAAACTTGAAACTGAAGTAAAATCCCCCAAATTTTTTATTTAAGCTGTTATTTTAAATTAACAAGCTAGTATTCACTTTGTTAAGCTTTCAAAAGCTTAACTAAGCTTATTAAGACTCAAATCCACCCAAAATATACCACAGCTTATAAAATGGAAGGGAAGCCAGACTCGGATGGGCTTCCAGGTATTGATAACTCAAAAGAGCATTTATAAGCCTTATTTTGTGCAAAGGCAATTGTAAGTTTCCTATTTACATTTTTTTAGCTTATTTCTGAATTTTAGCTTATAATTGCTTATTACTTACTTACTTATGTTTAGATTAGCTTAATTACGCTTAATTATGCTTATTTTAGTAGTTTAATGCTTGTAACGCCTCGTAAAACCCACTTCAATCTCAAATAAGGGCTACCAAATCAACTTCGTGATCACTTGACATTTAAAATCCAAATCCATAGCCGTTTTTGGAACATTTTAGTGAATCATTGTGTAGGATCATTTTAGCAATTAGTGTTGTGATTGCTTAAATGTTGTTAACCTAGGCATTAAATGTTGTAATGAATTGTCATTAAATGATGAACATATGTCTATATAACTATGTCTCATGCAATTAGTTATCGCGGAATAAGGACTAGCGATGTAAAAGAATTTACTTTTAAGGGGTATATTATCAAAACCTGCATGATTCTTAGGGCAAACACATGTGTTGACTAGTCAAACTGCATAAGTTGACAAGTCAAACTACTCTAAAAGTGTGTCAAACTGCATGAGTGACTAGTTCAAACCGCTATATGTATGTATATATATGTATGTATATATATGTATGTATATATATGTATGTATATATATATATATATATATATATATATATATATGTGTGTGTGTGTGTGTGTGTGTGTGTGTGTGTGTATGTAATTTTTCAAAGACTTTCGGCACTTAATTCACATTTCGAAACATTTTTTTTAAACGTCCATTTACACACATTTAAAACTCGAACCAGCAACTATATTTTTATAAATCACCCATGGACTTGACCAAAAACTTGACCATAATGCCGCCATATTTTGCAAACTATCAAAATTTCTTTTACGCTAAAATTATTCAACCAAATCCACTATAATACTAGCCTAACCTCATCGCCATCTTTGTTGCAACTCATAAATCTCACAACCTCTCAACAAGAACAAATTATATATCCGAAATCATCAAAAATCTTCATTAAAATAATTATTCATTTTAATTATTTGAAAATCATAGCACAAACATATGGAGTCGCGAATCAAAAGTATAAGAATGCATAGCAACAATAACTATAACAAACGGTGATGAGATGCGGAGAGATGACATTTTTAAAAACAATATCCCCAGAACAAAGGTCAACAAATGGGAGGAGCTTGTAGGAGTGCTTATGTGATATGTGACGGGATATTGTACTTAGTCGTTAGTTCGAGGATGAATCAAATCCATTAGCTCAAGAGTGCATGATATGTGAGAAATCACATATCCTTTGTATATCAAAACAAGCCCTAAAATGATGAAAATATGCATAAATATGCTTGTATATGTATGTTTTGTTGTTTGGTGATGTGTAGGTACGGATATTGCAAAAATCATAAGAAAACGGTCAAAACCGGACAAACACGGACACGGGAATGGAAAGAGTGCATAAGAGCCGGGAGTTTGATAGCAAAAAGATCAAATAGTCAACCATGATCAACAATGGTCAACTCACAAAATGCCAAAACTCTCAAAATTCCTAAAATACCCTTAATATGAAACAACTTTCACCAAAAGTCCTTAAAACCCTAACACCGTTAGTCCTTTTATTATAAAAGAACTAACGGTTGTTATCTCATAACCAAACCCTTTTACCTAACCCTTTTTACCCAGCCCAAAACAATTACCTGTGGCCCATTTCCCTTTTACCCGAGCACAGGTCAACACCCCAAACCCTCGAGTCAAACATAAAGTGTATAACAATTAGGGGGGGGGGAAACAGTTTTCACTGTTCACCGTCTCCCCCAATCAATTAATCATCAAAATTACCTAGTTAAAATCCAATTAACCTACTCGTCCACTTATCCACAAGATGCCTAGTACCAAGTTACACCTCAGCAAAGCAAAACGTCAACAAAGGATTGTGATTGGTCAAGACTCCAAAAAGAATGGCACGCGGGATTTTGAACAAACACACCTTGATGGGAAATTTTACACTAAAAGCAAGTCAAAAGAAGCACAAGGCTCTGACACAAGGAATGCCACGCTGGCAATCCCTGTGATCACATCTTTGATCCAACGGTGAAGGCAGGGTATCCAATGATTAGCGAGATTCAAGGTCAGAGATCAAATCCAAGAGGAGCGTGTGAAGAAGACCTAGAAGCTTCCCTCTCAGCCTATATAAAGAGATCCTCGCTCACTCATAAGAAATATCTAGGAGTAGTTTTTAGTGTAGCTTGTAGTTTATTTTAGCTTAATTTCATGTAATTTCAGCTTATTGCTTTTAGATAAATGTACTTTTCTTTTCATTTAATCATGTAATCAGTTATTCAATATTAATAAAAGTATGTTTTCTTAATGTTCAATTATCTAAGTGTGTTTTCATTTAATAGCATTATGAATTAATAAGCTCTTTAATGATTTGTTAAATCTCAATAAGCTGTTATTTTAAATTAACAAGTTAGTATTCACTTAGTTAAGCTTTCAAAAGCTTAACTAATCTTATTAAGACTCAAATCCACCCAAAATATACCACAGCTTATAAAATGGAAGGGAAACCAGACTCGGATAGGCTTCCAGGACCCCACCAGCTTATCTTAGGATAAGCTAGAGCTTATTGATAGCTCAAAAGAGCATTTAGAAGCCTTGTTTTGTGCAAAGGCAATTGTAAGTTTCCTATTTACATTTTCTAGCTTATTTCTGAATTTTAGCTTATAATTGCTTATTACTTGCTTACTTATGTTTAGATTAGCTTAATTGTGCTTATTTTAGTAGTTTAATGCTTAATATGCTTCATTATTAGCTTAGATCTTCATTTACTCTTCATTTTTATAAAACAGTTTAAAAATCCAAAAATATTAGCATAATCTTGTAGTTTATCATTTCTGCTTATTCCGTAGGTTAAAACTGCTTATTAGGTCTATTATAAGCTGATTATCATCTGGTATCTCTTGTTTGTGCATTAAAACTCATCTTCATAAGCTTATAATGGATTTTGGACTTTTTAAGGGGTGTTTGGCACAAAGCAGTACTAACTCAAGTTAGTATTGCCAAGGCCATTTGGTCCTTAGGATTGGTTTCAAAATTCATTAGTTGGTTTATATGATAGGATTTAATGCTATTTGTAGCTTTGATTTAGCTTACATTTATAAGAATTAGTTAAAGTTAAGTTCTGCTAGTTTAATCCTAGTTCTATTAGCATCATAAGCTCAAGTCTGTTTTGTTTAGAATAATTTCTCATATTGCATTTAGTTTAGTGTTTAAAAAGTTATAGAAACTAGCTCATTAGGTCTGCATTAGTTAGTTTATAGATTTGGTCATTTTAAGTGCAAACTGCATCAGTAGCTTAAAAAGACAAAAGTCCTTTTTCAATCTTAATTTTCAGATGGTTAAAGTAGTTGTTAGCTTTTGATTTTCTTAGCACTAGTAGATTTTAGGCTAATCTTCATTAGTTTGAACTTATTTTAGTCTAAATAGCCTATTTAGTCATCTGTTTTTAAGCTTAAAATTAGCTTTCTGTCTTTTATTTTAAAAACCAAAAGTAAGGTAAAATAGCATAAGCAGCTTTTTCATTAAGTTTTTGAGTTAAGCATTTGAGTTTCAAAATACTTTTTAAAAGTGGTTTTATGTAGCTTTTTGGCCAGGGTTTAAGATAGTGTAAGCTAAAAGTCCATAAGGATCCTTTAGCTTATCTAAAAATAAGCTCAAAGTCACCTTAAGGGACTGTTTGGTTGTCAGTTTTTCATATAGTGCTTAATTGAGGTTTTTAGCTTATTACCTTTAGTTTTTTGCTTAGTCTTAGTTTTTAATAGCTTATTAGGTTGGTTCCTAGTAGTTCATAGCTTATTAGAGTCTAGCTTTAGCTTATTTTGTCTTTTCTTAAAAATCCAAAAACATAGGTGAAAGTTAAAAGAAGATTTTCATTCAGCTTTTTAATTGCTTAATTGAGTTTCAAATTAGTTTTTGATTAAAGTTTTAGATAGTCTTTTAAATAAGCTTTAAGTTGGTGTAGAGCTTATTCCCATAAGGATCCATTAGCTAATTGGAAATTAAGCTCAAAGGTGTCCTATCTGTCTGTTTGGTTTGCAGAATTGTCCATAGTGCTTTTTCAACTTATTGCCTTTTCTTTTTGCTTATTTCTAGTATAGACTAGCTTATTAGTATAGTTTAAGGTCAGAAATAGCTTATTTGGTTCTAGCCTTTACTTATTATAGTTTCTAGCTTATTTGGTTTTGATAAAAAGTAAAAAAAAATGTGTTAAGTGTTTCTGTCTTAATTTTTAGCCTTTTTCAGCTTATTTCTTAAGTTTCAAAAGTAGCTGTTTTTATAAAAATTGTTAGTTTTCATTAGTTTTACAACTTTGCTTTTTAGGTTTTTGCAAAAAAATAAAAAGGGGAAACCAAGGAAGTCGGGGGTGAGCAAGACTCGAACCCCCGACCTCAACTTAGCCTCTACCCTTTTATAAAGCCTCAACACACACACCCCTCACCAACGTGCCCTTGGGACTTTTACGTCCATCTTTGCACAATCAAATGTTTTAACCCTTTTTTGAACTTTATATATAATAAGCAATTCGATTGCTTATTTGAATTTTCCCGGCTTATTTAGTTTAGCAATTTAGGATTTCTTATTTTTCCTGCATCTTGCTTATTATAAGCTATTTTTAGAAAAAAAATTAGGATTTTTAGCTTAAAGTTTTATATTTTTCGTGAATTAATTTAGTTAAAAACTTTAAAAAATCATAAAAAATAGAAAAATAATCAAAAAAATAATTTTCTTTTTTATAAAATTTTCTTTTATCATATTCTAGGCTTAGGTTGAAATTTACTTCCGTAGGGTTAATATTTTGAAAGTTCAATTTTTAAAGAACGGGATTCGATCCCCGTTCTCGTTTTCTTCGTTTTTAGCTCAAATTACTCTCGGTTTAGAATTTCCTTAGCTTTTTTACTTTTAAATAGTCATTTAGGATTAGAAAAAGTTTAGAAAAGTATTTAGGGTTTAATTTTAGTGTTCTAGCTTATTTGTCGTGTTTACTTTATTTCCCGTTATCATTTTTTTCATAGTTAGGTTTAATTGTCCCTTTATTTGCTCACTATTAGGATTTTAGAAAACAAATCATCTTCGAACCAATTCAAGTCATTGTCCAAATAACAAATGAGGTCTCAATTTCATAAGTCTTTGGGAAAACGACCCGGTAATCACTTACCGGTTAAACGTGTAGTATTTTTGTAAGATTTTTCCTACTACCTTTGTCCTCAAGGGTAGTTTTGGAATTTTCTATACTTTATATTATTATACGTATTAAAACTATACATCAGTTTTCAAGAATATTTATACGTTTTGGCATACCCTCTTGGATTTCAATGGAGTCCCTTTGAAATTTCTCAATCTCATCATTCATATTGTTATCTACACATTAATGACTCAACAGCACACAACATTCGATTTCATGCTTGAGTGTTGCTTCCAAGAGTTGATCTTTCAAATGTTTATTTTGTTTCCGTGTGTCATTGAGATCACTTTCTGTTGAGTCAAAAACGTCTTTCATGTCTTTTATATCTCTTAAAAATCGTTTTCGAAAGATTTCCAACTTAAACCGCATCTCTTGAAGAATTGGTTTAAGTTGCTTTTGACAAAATTCATTGAACCGTATTTCTTCTGGAGAGGTAAAGAAAATGATTTCCCGTTTAGAAGCCGTTTGTAATAACTCAAGCACTTTTTGGAAATCATTTTCCATTTGATTCAAATTCACTAATATTGGATTTGCACTAGGCATTGATATTTTAGTGGGTTTTGTCTCGGAAGAAGAATACGGTGAACTTTCATTTGAATGAACTTTAGAAGATATACAAGAAGAGGGAAAATATTTTTGTTCATCAGAAAGTTCCTTTTGTGGAACAAAATCAT
>BQNB010009530.1:0-84287 GCA_026074375.1 Tanacetum coccineum | reverse complement strand
CGCCGTAACACACAGGCTATCATGCTTGTTTATATCAAATTTAAATCTTAATCCAAATCCAAATCAATATCCAAATTCTTTAACAAATCAAACGAACCCTAAAAACCAAACCATTACAAAGTGGGTAATATGCCAGCCCAATCCAAGACCCAATGGGGTCTTATAATGGGCTTATGAGCGAATACAAACCTTTTAAATAATCAATGTATTAACTCAATAATTACAACAAACAAACTGTAACAAACTTTTCCGATCACCGGCGTCATTATGTCTCAGGTCATTGTCATAATTATAATTTAGATTCAATTTTTTTATAATAATAATTAATTAATGAGGTTAATTATATATTGTGAATTTAGGTTGATAACAGGAACTCATCTGCAGCTAAACGAGCTAGAACTGATGGTAACTATCATTAACTCTATTTTTATGTTTATAGGTTTTCTTATTAGTTAGTTAATTTAGTGCGATATTTTATACGAAGAATGTTTAAATTGTGTTAGGTTGTATTTTCGATAGTTAGTTTCCGGATTGATATAAACAGTGACGAGTGTCGTTATCCAACTATTCGCTGCCTTTAATGTAAATAACAACAAATCACTAATATCTCTTATTGTTTAGTTACAACTTGCTAAGGAAAATTGCGCGCGCGTTTTTTGAAAGTTAGTTATGTAGTTTGCGCCTTTGATATACTATTCGCTTTAACATATATAACTACAAATGACTAGCTTGTTCTATTATATATAAGTATATTTAGGGTTTGTAATTAGCAGTGCTGTTGTTAAGTTAGAATTTGAAACGAAGAATGTTTATATTGCGCGCCTTGTTAGGTCGTTTATTAAAAGTTAGTTACGTAGTTTGCGGATTGGCGGCAAGTGTCGTTATTCAGCTAGTTGTTTTAGTGTATGACTCGCTTGTTATATGAAATAAGTATAGTTAGGATTTGTTTAAACTGTGTGCGCCCTGTTAGGTCATTCTTTCTAAAGTTAGTTACGTAGTTTGCCGATTGATATAAACAGTGACGAGTGTCGTTATTCAACTAGTTGCTTTAACATAGATAACAACAAATGACTAGCTTGTTATGTGAAATAAGTATTTATAGTGTTTGTATTGAGCACGGTTTTGTTGTTGAGTTAGAATTTGAAACGGAGAATGTTTAAATTGCGCGTGCGCTGTTATTTCGTCTTTTAAAAGTTAGTTACGTAGTTTGCGGATTGGCGGCAAGTGTCGTTATTCAAATCAAGGCAACTATTTGCTTTAACGTAAATAATAACAAATAACTAGCTTGTATATGAAACAAGGGGTGTTTTGAGATTGTAACGTGAACCTGCGCGGCTGCTCATATATTTTAATTGTTCAAAATCCGAAAAGACTTTAAGTAGGGAGCGCGTGATTTGTACTTATACTCAAATTTGACAAATAAGTGCTTAATAGTTAACAGGAATAGGCTCGTGTAGACGCTAGATGGTTTTTAATCTTCCTCAAAAGATGGTTTAAAACACGGATGTTGTAGGTTGTCTAGATGTTAATAACAACTTCTTACACACATTATTTTTTTCCTACTTAAGTGAGCTAGTTTTTGGGACTAAGCTAGTTATTGATTTCCTTTTGCTCCGCCGCCCACGATAATTATTTTAAAATTAAAAGACGCCTTTAGGTCTATCTATTATTATATCAAATTCTTATGTAAAGAAATTTCTTTTATGGTCAATCTAGTAGCAACAGGTATGCTTTGTGGGAGATAACGTATTGCGTGAGGCTAGTTTCAGTTTCCATGGAGGCCAACGTCTTCTTACCTGATATGTGTGAATGATATATAGAATATTTAAGTATATGATTGCGTGTTATGGGACTTATAATCGTAAATTTAAGGAGATCTGCTGCAGTGGTTTGTTGTAATAGTTTTTAATAATAAAACATGTGTAATTCGAGATGTATACATTTGCAGGTGGTCGTAGAGAAGATGATTGGACCTGCCCAAGCTGTGGGAATGTCAATTTTTCGTTCAGGACAACTTGCAATATGCGCAACTGCACACAACCTAGACCAGCTGATCATAATTCTGTAAGTTCCACAATCTATTTCTAAATAATATAGTAAATTTTCTATTAGTAACCGGGTAGCCAGTAGAGTATATATGAATATTATTTACTAGATCAAACAAACCGATAGTAAGATAAGTAGACTGACTCGATAACGTCTATGTTTGAGGAAAGACCATCTCTCCTTTCCGATCGTCCACTTAAAGAGGTAAAAAATATCCCCTGTGACCCTCGCCCATTCAGTTTTCCTTACAAAGATAATTTGTGTGTCAAACTGCCAAGTGCCACCACACTTCCCACCGCAGCTTTATTTCATACTAGTCTAATGACTCATATCAGAACTTCGTTTCGTTACTATTTGAGGCCTGCCATTCCTAGAACTTGCTTGTATAGACGGTGTTTGTATGGAAAAGCTGTTGTAACTTGTTAGAGTTTGATCCACATGTCTTCGTTCTCGAGTTGTTGATTGACACTTTTTTGTAAGTGGTAAAGCTATGTGTTTTTTCAACCACTTCCAAGTGAAAATGTTTTTTTCCTTTTCCCCTGGACCCTATGGGCTATGATCTCTTTATCTACATTAGCTGCTTCGTTCTCCTCATTCACCAAGAGGACCTGCTACTGATATTTCTATGCTAGTAAATCTATAATTGAGTAATCTTATAAAAAAAACTTTGAAGATGGTTCACGTGTCTTATATCCAGCTTAATTGTTTTACCTATTGTACATATTGCAGAAATTTGCTCCAAAGCCTATGCAGACACAACAAGGCTACTCTTCTCCTGCTCCTTATGTTCGTGCTCCCTCGCCAATGTATATTGGTGTAGCACCTTATGGCTCATCTCTGTTTAATGGATCATCCGTGCTTCATTACGACGTTGGCTCCTCTTATCAATATAACTATGGAAGTCGCAGCCCCTACCAGCCCCTGCAGTTTTCTGGTCCACCCCCCATGATAGGTGGTATGTGTCAGTTAGTTAATATATGCTTCTTGTTTAGTCTACTTCTATATGGAAAATTAAAATTAATTGATACCGCTTCTGTTACTATTTGCCTATCTTCTAGATTATGCGGTGCAAATACTTGACTACATGTGTGATGATTAGTACCTTATGCATGATTTAGATAATTGACAAGAAGTTAAATTTTCAGTATTTAATGATAAGCCAGTGACTACGACTCTCTCTCTCTCTCTCTTGTAGGAGTGTAAATTTGACCTATTATTTATGCGGTCGATTGGGTTATGTTGTATCCGTAACGGGCCAAAGCAGCAAAAATTTAGCTAAAAAGGAAACGGGTCAAAGTCGCCAAAAGTGTATATTTAATATATAAAATCTCTTAAATTCAAAAAAATTACATCTTTAATGAAAGTAATATACTTATTGCAATCAGATTTGATATTTGACAGACTAATTTTTTTTATGAAAATTGTTTATGAAAAAGTTAAAATTTTGGACAAAAGTGTTATTTTGTTCGACCCAACCCAACTTTGCCACATCCTACCCTCTTGTTTCGGTTTTTGTAAAGAATATGCTTGTTTAGGTGTTTCCATTACGGAAGTTTGATGTTTTCTGTTCTGTATTGTTTTTTGTGCAGGTGGATTATATGCTATACCTCAACTGATGGAGCGCTATGCATTGGCTTTGCCCGTGGGCCACACGGCTTTGGTATGTTTGAAATCTGCACTTGTCTGGTTTCATGTTAATCTAAATTAGAATATTATTGTGTGAATGTATCACAACTTGATTGTTTAAAACCTTCAAACTCAATAGGGATCACGACCTGGATATTTTCCTGAGGAGAAGGCCCCAAAGAAAGGTATGTAGTATTTTGCTAATTCATATGCTTTTAAGGGTTTTACTAGACATAGCAAAGTAGGTGGTTGTAAGCCGCCTCAATAGGGATCACAGGGATCACTCTTCTAAATATAATTACAGAAGCTGTATTATTAATAATAATAGTCTAAGATTGTTAATAAACCAATTCAGAAGGTTGCAAGCATAAATAATTTGAAAAAACCATGATTGTTTTTACCTGTTTACTTATAGTCATGTGCTTATTTATGCGTTTGAGGTGTTATTATATATATACAACCAAAAGTTGACCATTTTTGACAAAATAAGTTGAAATTGCCATTCCACGCTTTAAGAGTTAGTCAAACAGCGTGGAGGATACAGATCAGCTGCTAATGCTCTATTTTCATCTAACCAGATGGAAAAGGTGACAATGACTGGCCATGTCCGAAATGTGGAAATGTCAATTTCTCATTCAGGACAATTTGTAACATGAGGAAGTGCAGTACTCCTAAGCCAGGAACTCAGGTATTTAAGTATATGCATGATATATCAGTTTCTTCATGGTATTTAAGCATTTGTATCATGTACCCAACAATGACTGAGTTGAGAACCTTTTTTGTTTTTGTTGATACTTTAGGATGTGAATTCAGGCAAGAGCTACAGTAAGTTCATTTCTATCTACTATTTAGCTTCTCGAAATAATATTATTCGTATTCTGTATGTAGCTTATGGTCCCCATCTTGTTTCAGAACCAGATATGCCTGATGGAAGTTGGAAGTGTGAACAATGCAACAACATAAACTACCCGTTTAGAACCAAATGCAACAGACAGAACTGTGGTGCAGAGAAACCATCAGAATCACAGAAGTCCCCTTCACAAGAGGCCGAAGAAAATGATCAGGTCTGTTTTGTAACATGTTTAGTTTCGTTAAATTTATATCTCTTGAACGTTGTTCTGTTTGCTTGTACCCCCTGTGAATGTAAACTAAAACCTATCAGTAGCCATTTCCATACGCTGAGAACACAGTTCTGTTTGCCCTTTAATTTTCTTCATGTTTAAAAGTAAAGCTCTATTTTCTTAGAGGGCGTGGTCATCTTTTTATTAATTTGCATTTATCTACTGTTCCAGTGAGTACTAGGACATGTTTGAGAAGGTCCAGAGTCGTCCAGCAATTGATCAGTTTGGGTCTGAAAGTCGGTCATGTCATGGTCGTGGTCGTGGGTTGTCTTCATGTTGCTGCGGTTATTGTGTTACTGCATCTGTGGTTTGTGTCGTCAACTTGTGTTTAAATGGAAGTTGGGATATGTTGTCTTTATGGATACATGTTATTTTAGTTGAATTTGCGTCTCGTCCCAGCATGTTCTGGTATGGTATTTTTTATATCATTTCTTGGTAAGTAAGCTTCATTGACTCATATGCATTCAGTTACTTGTTCCTTTTTTCACCCAGTTCATAGCATGTTATCAGCGTCGTGTTTAAGGTAATTTGTTATGTCTCTTGTAAAGAAAACACTACCTTTTCTGGTCTTTGTATTGGCTGAAGCTTCACTTTTTTCGTGTGCTTTGACACGTGTGAACTAGAATATGGTCTGGTTTTTGTGTTATAAGGCTTTTTGTTGGCTATATATGGTTTCATTAGATGTCATTTTATAAGACTTTGTTTTGGCTCGTCTCTTTTTGATTCGGTGTTGGATGATTCAGAGTAGTCTTGATGTCAAAAAGAGCTGAATGGTTTCATTAGAGGGCCAAGGCTTGCTTGGCCTCTCCAAATGTCATCTAACATTTGCCTATTTCGACGGGTCTAATTTGGTATTGTCTTGTATCTTGCTCCTTATATATTGGAACAACTTGTGGGCATCATTGTCTTTTTGGAGGAATTGCTAGTAAATCAAAAAGCGTTATGAAGAATATAATTACCGAAAATCTACATGATATTGCTTCATAAAATTGCAGAACCTGCGTATAATAATATACCTACTTGATGACTAAACATAAGATTGGGTAAAAATCAAGAAAAGAACAGGTAAAGACATTCTTCCTATCGATCTATAGCTGATTACAAGAACACATATTGAAGTAGAATCTGCGGTGCTTTGAGTGGTTATGCGTTATTAGCGATCTTTTTTAGTTTCCAGGGGCCAAATTGCTTTTTACTTTTAAACCTGCACTTTTGATGATCCTTTTAATAGTTCAGCACATTTGATCAACGATTAGTTGTTCCAATGTAGCAAGTTAGTATGTTAAAGGTTGAAAAGCGCTATTTCAACATTGCCATCCGTTTTGGTGTCTACTGATTCCCCCAATGCTTGGCTCTTTTAATAAAACCGTGGAAACATACTTTGAGAGTTTGAGATCACATGCCATTATCTGTAATACCAATTCCTTACTTGGTACGATTCTGAAATCAACTTTCGGTGGTCGATTTTTGATAATAGTTACGAGCTGAAAACATTGTTAGTTAAAGAGTAGAAGAATACTAGATGTCTAATATAATAACTTCTACGGTCTGTCAAGTAGTTTGCACATACGTTCCTTTTTTTCTCTTGTGTAAGTATAGTTTCAGTACCCAAATCATATCTAAACTTTGCTGCACTTTCAAATCCTATGTGATTCTGTTGTATAGAATCAAAATACCAATTTGCTCGATACTTTTACCAAAGTGTCAAAAATTGAAAACCACAAGTACTTTGAGAATGCTGGAAACCCAACCAAATTTCATCCTCGTCCATTTTTGGTATATATATGGATGCCCCAGTTGTTGGCTGTTACCACAATCTCTCGGAACGCAGTTAAATGTTCTCACATGCCATCGTCTGTAATACTACGATTCGAAGACCAAAATTCAGTGATCGATTTCTGATAATAATGGATGTCTCACATGCCATCATCTGTAACACAAGCTGTCTAATACAATATTTGAATCCAAGAATCAAATTAAAAAAATTTATAATACCAAGCCAATCACATGTTCAGATATTACCAATCAGTAGCACAAAACCAAAACAGTGCTTAAATTATTACATGATATTGCAATCATCCATTTTTGGTATATATATGGATGCCCCAGTTGTTGGCTGTTACAACAATCTCTGGGAACGCAGTTAAATGTTCTCACATGCCATCGTCTGTAATACTACGATTCGAAGACCAAAATTCAGTGATCGATTTCTGATAATAATGGATGTCTCACATGCCATCATCTGTAACACAAGCCGTCATACAATATTTGAATCCAAGAATTAAATTTAAAAAAATTATAATACCAAGCCAATCACATGTTCAGATATTACCAATCAGTAGCACAAAACCAAAACAGTGCTTAAATTATTACATGATATTGCAATCAACCAGATTCACTTTGGTCTCAACACCCTTAATCATCGAGCATGAGCCCTGAACTCAACACTAGGGCTTTACATTCCATCTTTAAAGATTCCAAGAAAGAGTCTAAACGTAACCTCCTAGGGGTCTAGGAATTAGGATGAAACAGAAACGAGCTTTCATACTGTGGCTTGAAAATCTGAAACTCCTGGAAATGGTTGTTGGTGTTGCTAGTTTTGGCGGCTAAGGCATGAACGCGGGGATCAGTTGACTGTTGGTTAGCCTGCCAGTACTGTTGGGAAGAAAGCGGTGAACCATGGGGAACTGCATGCATTGTCCCATGCTGAGGCATGGCGGGAATACTTGAAAGCATGGGATGGTCTAGCTCAGATGAACCCCACGAATTGTTTGACAGAAGAGAGAGAGCACGCCGAAGATCGACTGCGTCTACATTTGAAGATAAAGAGTCCTTGTAACCTGCATAACAAAGTAGTCATCCACTTATGTTCATTTAAAATAGGATAACTATCATAAAAGTGTGCACAAGAAACTTATTGAACTTGTGACCTAAGCTTGCACATTGACTGTCATAACATGGCAATACATGCGTTTTCAGCCTAAATACACATTTACTGCAGAACGGCAAAACAAGTGTGCCACATGGGACGTTCACCGTTATCTAGTTATCATTAAATCAAGTCTTCTTAGTTACTACTAAACTTACATCAACATCATCTTTATTAATTCCAGACCCCTGTAACATGGTCAATATGGTGCTAGCCATCTTCTGCAATTTTCAGAAGCTCTGTAACAAGCATACTAATCTTTACTTTTAGAGAACAGGAGCTCATTTACAATTCGTTACTATACTTAAATGGCGCCAATTTAACAATCTAAAAGCCAACGAGAGACGTTTTATCTTTGAAGTACAAATTGAATTCTATGTGCTGTTGAATTCTCATTACAGAAGTATGTGTTTAACCTGTGATAAGGTATGCTAACATCTAATAATTATATAATTATATACTGTGATTGCGGCCACCATATGATTATCCTAGTGATCTAACAACTTTATTCTATAGTTTAGTAATACATGTTCACCGATAACTTGTAAATAAAGGGATACTAAACAGAGTAAGCAAGAAAATAAACCTTGATCAAATATCTCGGCTCTGGCACCCTTGGATGGCACTAATCTATTGCGAGCAAGGTTAGGCATGTTCAGAACATCTGATAACTGAACTCCTGTAGAGTGAGAGAGCACATCAAGGGACTCGGTGGCATAAAATGATGAATAAGCCGGGTTAAACCGCATTGTCTCCTGATGTGGTTTCCTGCGCCTCGCATTGTGGTCAGAAAGTCTTCGTCGGCAGCTTCGTTTCTCCTCATCAAACTCTGACATACTGTGAAACCTATAGCAACAGGAAACAAGTTCTAGATTATATATATAAAACTATGTAAGGGTATTCAAAAACGTTACTGCAGGTGTTCATAAGCTGACCTGCTGCATTGTTGGCAAAAACGACGCTCAACGCCAGCCACAATAACTTTTGGAGATTTGGAATGGCTTGCACAAACTTTATGTTTCCGATGGTAATCCTTGGAAGATGAGAGATCAAGGTTGCATCCTTCAACTTGACAGCGGACAATAGGTGTAGTTTGGTATGCTGTTTTAACTTTCTTCCCTGTTGATATAGTTGATGCAGGAACACCCAATTGAGAATAGGCTTTGTTGGTGTTGTTCTTGGCGTAACCGTTCTCAAAGTACGTTCTCTTACCAAGTTTCAAACCAATGAACGGTTCACCAGAGCTAACTGATCCTACAAACGAATAATTCGATCCTTTCATACCCTCTTTCATTGAAGATTCAGTTGAAGCAGATATCGAGCTTTTTCCTGATGAATTGTTCCCCACATCAGATATCGAACCTCCACTACCACCCACAACTCCAGATACATTAAAAGATATCGACCCATCAATTGCTTCTACCTCTCCTACGCCCCAATAAGCCGGTTGCGTCTTTTTAGGACTCATGATACTTTTCGAGTTGTACATATCAAGATTTTCACATTCCCACTTTGTATTCCACTCCATATTGGAATATGATTTGCTCAAATGGTTTCACTTGGTCCTCTCACATAGAACGCAAACGGACAGAACAACTAATTCACAGAAAACGCGCAAAATTTTGATTAGGCAATAAGGAAAAGGCACGCAATTGTGATTCAAATAAGTAAAAGATAAGTGAAATGATATTGGATATATTGGTGACCTTACAAAATAATGTATGAGACAAAGCATATGATTGAAGTAAAATAAGGTAAATGTTCCCAAACTTCCTGCAAACTTAATGGTAAATTCTACTCCACAAATTGGTGCCCCCCTATCACAACAAAATATTGATGCATGATATTATTGTGACTAAAAGTACCTTTTTTTTATTAACTGTTCTGTTGTATTGTGTGATCTAACACCAATAATTGAAAGACATTAAAAAGAAAAGGAATCTGAAAAGGGACTACTACCCTTTCTTCCAAAGGGACAGCAAATGCAAAGTACCATATGAATAGGACTCAACAGTACCTACCAAATAATAATGATTCACAGACACCAATTTGAACCATACATCTTTATAGAGATTTTTTGCACTCACATTTCAGGATAATTTGCTAGAGAAAATGCAATGCATTAGACATTTCTAGGAGTTGATTTGTATACAACTATAAGACAAATTAGTTTATTACTAAAATAAAAAAAGTTTATAACAACAAACTACTAGTGGTCTTAAGCACAAGGTAACATTTGTGTTATAGGAATGCAATTTTTGCAACATACCATATTAATGTTAACAAGCTAATCATATTTTACTAGAGTATGCAATTTGTTGCATCCGATGGTTACAAATTACAAATTGAATATTCTAATCAGAGACGGAAATATGACCGGGTGCCAAAAAAAAAATTAAACCGTAACACTAGAAACACAATTCGATGGAGCGGATGCATTTAGAAAAAATCGATCTTTATCAAAAAAAATTATAGGTGTCCCGTACCCCACGGGACCCCTTTGGTTCCGTCCGTGATTCTAATAAAAGATTGGTAAGTAAGTTTACATTAGATGGTACGGTAATTCTGTTAACACAAAACATATTCCATCTTGGCATGCCAATAATGAAGGCTAACCCAACAAATTGGCTTACATTTTTTAAAGATAATGTTATTTACATATCCTAGTCAGACATACATAAAACCGGTCCCCTATACGGCTATGTACATACAAAAATCCAAAACACGACACCGTTTTAACCATAGAAACGTCATTTTCATAACAAAACAGCAATAAAACATCAAGCTAATTCATAGTACTGTAGTAAATAATATACAGTAATACTATCAATACGTATTACTCCTATATTAAACAAATCATTAGTTAGTACAAGTAATAATATCTTTCTTTTTTTTAGAAAAAAAAAACATTCCAATATTAGAAACCCTAACTGGTTAACCAAATACTTTATCCGCACCTTACTATTTTTGTAAAAACTACGCGACACAAATAAAGTGAAGACTTATTTTGACACAATATAAAAAATCAAAATAAAACATGATAACAATGATTAAATGAGAAAACTATGATTCAAATAATGAGAATACATGTTCTAATAAGAAAAACAACGTTGTTACTTGTTTGGGTAATGTGTGTGTTTTAGTGTGTGAGAGAGAATAAAAATGAGAGAAAAAGAGCTTACCGATGAAGGGAAAAACATGAGATGAAAATGAAATGAAGGAAGGATAGTGACTTTACTAAATCAAGAAGGAATCAGACGGTGAGTGAGGGTAATAATGCCTCTTTTGAACCTTTCTTTATCTTTTACCGTGTCTTTGAATAGAGTAAAGCTGTATGTGACCTGGATTTTGCATTTTGGTCCTTCTACTATCCAAAGCTTGATTATTTTCTCATTTAAATTCTTGTAATTGCACCTGGTTCAAACAATTGTCTTTCTAATACCTTACTTAGGAGATCCGTCAATAAGTGAAAAACATAATTCTTAACATAGTTTGTTCATCCGGTCACTTTTACTCCTGGCTATATCACTAAATAATTGTGGATACGCTTGGGGTGTTGCATTTTAGAGCAACTATCGTTTAGTGTTTCACATATAAAGCTCGTTTTTCAAAGACTGTATAACTTCTTTTTTTTGTTTTTTGTTTAAATGTCAGTGTTGGAAACGCTACTCAAAAAAGCGTTTAAATATTAACGTTGATGCTTAGCGCTACTTTTACCAAACTCAACATGTATGTAGACATAATGATGTTTTACACGCGGTTTGCAATTATAAACACCAGTTGGTGCATAAAACTTGGAGTTAGAATCGTATAACTAAATCGAAGTTGTAACATGTCATAAAAAAAACCAATACATTCTAAAATTGCTAACAGTGTATTCTAAGCAATGAGTCTTGCAAGAAACTACACAAATAAATATCTTAATTGGCTTGCTAAAATTATCTCGGTGCACAAAAACTTAATTACGAGTATCTTCATTTTCATCGATTTTTATTTGTGCCCTCGCTAGTCTACGATTTAGCAAACTTTTGCGAGTAGCTGACTACTTTTGAAAGAATTTGGTCAAAATCTCAAAACTGTTGTTCAAATGCCATAAATTGTCGACCATATTATGAATTTTATGGAGTCAATATGGAAATCTAAAGAAAAATATGAACATGTTACTTTTACTATATTCAGTTTCCAGTGATGTACAATTCCTTTAGATTTAAACACATTTTTGTAATTTAAAAAAAAAATAGTGACTGAGAAATGAATGAGATGACAAAAAACATGTCTAATTATATACCTAAAACTGTATGAAAATAGTTTATTGATCTCTGAAAAAATAGATCATTTTGTTGCAATCAACAAAATGCTAACACGCCAGTTTAGACATAAAACTAAGTATGTTTTTAGTCATCCCAGTCGTTTCTAATATTAAACTGAACGCACTGTAAACCAGTATCGAAATAATATAGTATGATACAATACTCGATTTAGGTTATGTTTTAACCTTTTATTGGGTAAAGGGGTTTCACTCGGTAAATATTACTCCAAAAAACAGTTATGTACATCGGATTAATCTCACATCTCAGCCGGTTACATAGGAAACATACCTAATAAGACAAAACTACTCATATCAACGGAAAGGACCACATAGATACTAGCTTACATTTGACTCGTAAATACACCAAACATAAACTATCCTTGCTACGACCACGAAGATTAATATCCATCCGATTACTGAATGCCAATTCTTGTTTCGATAAACCTTCAATATCATAAGTATCATAGATGTCATAATCTTCTTCCTCATATAAGTTTGCATCATTTGCACCTCCACTAGCCATGAATTGAGCAGTCTTATCATAAGCCACTTCAAATTCATTATCACTATCTGAATTAACTGGATCAACCTTATGTATCGGCTTCCCATCATCATCCACAAGCATACGCTTCTTATCAAACAATTGTCTTTCTAGGTCATTAATCTTTTATGCTAGAGGGGTAGTATTTGGACTACCAGATATCGCGGATGAAGACCCGTGAGCAGAAGAAACCACGCCAGAATTGGCCCCCTTCTCAGCCAACTTTGAATTCCCTTCATTCGTACCCAGGTCATCATCATTCTCAACCGAATTAAGCGCATCAAATGGGTTCGAATTGCTTACCTCTTGTCTAGACAATCCATATTGCTTCTATTTACTACTTGTGGTAGCACTATTCTTTTTAGAAACAGGTTGATAAACTTGTTTAGCCGACTTAAACCCCACATTCGGACCAATCTGAACTCATCTAACAACTTGTCTAGGATTCTTCAAGTTTTTTGCCACATCTGAGACGGATTTCTTAGGACATTCATCCAAGACGTGACCAAAGACCCTGCAACTTGAACATCTAGGAAGTGTCCACTCGTACTCAACACAAATAGTTCTCATAGTATACTCCTCACCCACGAATTTAGGTACAACAACCACAGTGGTATTTTTTAACTCAACATCAGCTCGAAGCTCAACCATGGGTCTAGCATAACTAGCCATACCCCAAGAATCCATGCACGTAGTGGTCGTGTAAGAATCTAATATCATAGGTTTGCCGAGTTTGGTGGCAATATCACTCAAACCATATTTCGTAAAAACGGGAATGGATATATCATGGAATTTTACCAAACAGGAATATTACACACGTCTTCCATCATAATATTCGCATTCGGTGTCAACTTTCATAGATACAACTAAACTTGAAGAAAAACATAGATTACATCCTGTTATTACAACTAAACTTGAAGAAAAACATACATTTAGTCATTATTGATTTAACAAGGCCAAATTTACTCCAGGTATTCTTAACGTAGTTCTCAACAACCGCATAAGCCACATGTTTGCCCAAAAAGACCCCGTATACAGTATTGCTAAGCTGTTGATTCACAACGCCAACCTCTTGGGGCAACATTGACTAAGATCTTCGTTATGTTTTGACAATGACAAATAAACGTTCGCACCACTTAAAATATCAAACGATAGCCAAATTTCGTAAAACGGGAACAACAGGTCTTTTGCGCTGGTCACGCGTCAACACGTGGCCAGCGCGCCACTCTCGAATTTCATTTTACGGAATTTTGCTCGTCGGATTTCCTCTTACCCGACACATGTGGATCTTTCATTAAAGGTATGTACATGATAATTGAGCAATTGAAAACACTCGAAATGAGGTTTAGACTTAGAAAGGAGCAGAAACAAATCCTCTCATTTTTCAACAAAATGCCAACTCATTTGATTTATCAAACGCCTCTAGCCAACGTCGAAACTTATTTTCTAAACCTAGTATAAACATACTTTCAACATACCATCAAACAAAAGTTTTCATTTGACCTTAATTCGAATTTATGTTGTTCCTAATCACATAACAAGTTTTACTCTCTTATTGGTCAAACCAAGTCAAATGTCACTTTGCGTAATTCAGATTTATTAGTGATCATATCCATTGTTGATAATCATGGATTAAGTCTTAATGACTATTTGAGTTTGTGGTAATTGAAGGTTAATTATGCTTTGATCCTTCTTACCTTTTCTACATAAATGTTTTACAAACTTACACATTCCTCTATATATTCCTCACACATCACCTACACCTCACTTCTCACTTAAACATTCATTTGTTAATCCTCATTTCCCAACAAATGATTATTCTTACCTCTCCATACAATCTAAACAGTCCTTCTCATTTCCCAAATCATTCCTTAATCATCATTGCCGAAGTCTTTTCTCTCTAAATGGCAATATGATTAATCACATAATCAATCCTTTGATTATCTCTATCTTCATCACCTTCCTCACAACTATAAACCTTCACCACTTAAACCTTCCTTAAATCTTAGAGCACTAGGTATGGTGTTGAACCGTAGGAAAAAGTGGTGCCACAACACCACTTTTTTTCCATAACACCAAAACACCTCATAACACCAAAAACACCCTCCCTAGTCAACACCATAATTTTTGGTGTTATGAGGACCTCACGTTTCCCATTTTTTTTCTTTATTCATTTTTATAAAATAAAAAACATTACATAAAATTAAATAATTTCACTTAAGTTATCTTAATTTCATTTATTTTACATAATTATTTCAATGGGCCTCAAGATGGGCTTAGCTAATAGTAACAAATATATGTCAAGATGGGCTTAACTAGTACGGTTTCTATATCTCATCTTCTTTCCCAAATATATGTCGTCGTCTTCCTCTTGAAACCTGCAACAAGAAAGAAACAAAAACATCAAAACACAAACACAAATACACAGACCATCCTCAAAAAAGAATAAGGAAAGAAAAACAAA
Source organism: Tanacetum coccineum (assembly GCA_026074375.1). Classification (NCBI taxonomy): domain Eukaryota; kingdom Viridiplantae; phylum Streptophyta; class Magnoliopsida; order Asterales; family Asteraceae; genus Tanacetum; species Tanacetum coccineum. The sequence continues at coordinate 69,251 of BQNB010009530.1, read as the reverse complement.
AACGAAAACGCGAGACACGGTACAGTGTCTCGCACCGTCGTGTTGCGTTTCCGGGACCATTTGGGCTGGGGATCTCGGCGCCAGACCTGAAAACGCCAACTAGGGTGTGGTTCTCGCGTTTTCGGGTGGCGTTTTCGCCCACGGCTTGAGCCATGGCTCACCGTACCCTGTGCTCTTATCCTCCTACATGACAACTCATATTCCCTTACACAATGTACCTCATTGTACTTGTTGTCTCCTATATTCCTCACAAAGGCTCCTATATGCCACATCATAACATTCTATACTACACATTCCTTATTCATTCTCTTCTTCATCTCTACACTCACACACACTATTATTTGAATTTCAAATTACACACACACACACACTCTTAAAGCTTCTCTAATACTCTTCACACACACACATACTCACATACTTTTACATTTAAAATTCAAATCGTCACACACTTCACCAAGCTTCTCCTACACACCTTGCCACCTCACCACTTTATCCTAACATTCAAATTTCAAATTTGAATTTGAAATCTTAGGCTCCAAACCATCACATCATTCAAACTTACATTTATCTCACATGTTATAATTTGAATTTAAATTTCAAATTTTCACTCTCAACATCCACACTTCCTCTCCAAGCAAAGGAAAATTCCTTTAGCATATTTTGTATTCCTTTGGCATATTCCTTGTTAGTGAAAATATTACGATATTTAATCTATAGTCTCTTTGTGTTTTGGTGATGACAAACATGTAACTTGTAATACATAACATAAAGTGCGCAAGTGATGCGTATAATTGTTTAAATTAATTACCAAGTTTTAAGTTTATAAAACTCGACTACCTATGGTCTACAACGCAGTAACGAGCAGAGGACCCGAACGTGTGTAGTGTAGGATTGGTAAATCCGAGGTCGTTCCCAAGAGCTAATGGGCGGTCTAAAATCTTAGTTTAAAGATTGTCACGTTTTAAAAGCTGTTTTGATGATTAAATTGCAAGAAAATAAATAATAGGAATTAAATTGGTTTTACTAATCAATGGAAGAAAATGTGCTAACCTAGTTATTTTCTTATGAGTTAACTCTAATGTGCAATGTTTACTTATCCATTTCCCTAGAGGTATCTAAAGTCGTTAGTCTCGAAACCGCATTCTCGCTAAACCTTTGACCCCTGAGTGGAATAAACCTGCGAAGAGAATTGACCTATTCTCTATTCGCAGTGGTTAAGAATTCCAATTAACCTATGAGAAATGTTTTCTATTAACATGGCTCGTACTTCTAACCATGTATTTATTACGGAGGGATCGCCTAATGGGCATAGGTCGAACAATTACTAGGATTGATCATTCGTAGTCAATTATGCATGCTAGGATTCAGAGAATAACTTAATACCTAGCACACACTCAACCTAATATCAACACTCAGAAAGGAACACGAGGATCTACAAGCATACTAAACAAATTATCCAGGAGAATAATTAAATAAACAGAAGAGCTAATAACTCATAATAATCATAATAAGGCTAACACAAATGTAATTAGCCGACCATACTGTAAATTACACAAACAGTAATGAATAAAACATTGATCGAATTAAACATAATGTTTGATACATATTACTTGATGTTGAACTAATAACGAGGATGATTGTATGCGAATTTTCCCTTGAAAAATGGTGGGTGATGTAACACCCCCAAAATATGTTGGTGCCCTAGTCGCCCCCTGGATGGGGGGAAGAATGATGATCATTACGGCTGAATTCAGCCTCTATTTATAGTCTTCGAGCTAACTACGTCGTAGTTGTATATGTTCAAAAACACGTAGTTTGCCAACGAGATCTCCCTTTTTTTAGTACCACACCCAACTACGTCGTAGTTGCTACGACGAAACTATCGCCATAGTTTTATAACTACACTGTAGTTATAATATTTTGCACTAATATGACTGGTTAAGCAAAGTATCATAGTCTTGTACATGTTTTCCCTCTCCATCGATCCTTCATTAATTTTTTCCATAGTCCTTATGATTTATTAATGAACTTTAATATGGAAATGTGCAACTTTAGTCTCCATCGTTCTTGCTATTTTTATCTTTAGTCCTTTTTGCCATTTTTCGCATCTTTTCCGTTCTAATGCCTTAATTACCTGAACCTGTAACATGAACGAATTAAGTACCAAATTCATATAAAACAAGGTAATAAACATGGGAATTTGATATAGAATAATATTAACTATTTGATGTCATCAAATATCCCTACTTGACTTCTACTTGCCCTAAAGTAGAACTTTTTAAATAATTCTCAAAAATATATCTTTCGAATAGAATCTGGAAAATATGAATTTAAAAATTACCTAGGCTAGAAATTTCTAAACCGAGCACCTCACATAAGGAAAAACGAATCACATTTATACTCTCACTAATCTATGTGTTTCATTTTTGGTGATCATTCAACTACTCAGTCATGGCAAATATTCTATAATAAACTTGGCAAGGATACTAATCTCCACCACTAGAGTCTAGATGCAACTTGTTGATAGAAATAATGGCCCCTAAAATGTTATTAGTATTTTTCGATCTCTCTAAGTTTTGATAATGACAAAATGTAAAAACGATTAATAAAAAATTATTTGTAAACAAGTAATTAGTAGTAAATATTTATTTTGAAAATTTAATCACTTAAAGGTATGAATAAACATATGCTTAATGCTTTTCATGATCAAATGAATTTTAAGTTAACCTTACATTTTTTTTAAAATGTTTGTGACATTTTTATATATATTACAAAAACATTTTTGGATTTAAAAGAAATATTTTATTCAAATAAATATTTTGAATTCAAATTTTCTACTCAAAAACGGCTAGAAATGTTTCAGAAAACACCTCTCCAGGATAAAAGACAAAAATTGAGCGTCTAGAGGCTGGGCGGTCCCCGGCCCCCTTTAATTTATAAAGGGAGTCCCCTTATTATTAAGGGGACTGGCCCCTATTTAAGGGGACCTCCCAGACAAAAATCCAGCTTAGCTAGCCTATAAATACTGGACTATTCCTCACTATTTTTCTCACCTTTTGCACACACTTTCTTTCTGTTCTAAATCAGTTTATACACTCCTTTCTTTCCTTTGATCATTTAATCATAAAGCTTTGTTTCCAAGTGATCCAAGCTTAATTCCTCAAGTGCAAGAGAAGAATACTTCTTATCATCAAGTCAAGAAGTGTTATAGTATAGTTGGTTATTGTTGTTGTAGTTGTGTTATATCTTGTAAATCATTTGTGTATATTGTGAAGGTGTGTATCGTAGTTGTGTACAATAAGTAGATTGTTGTGATCATTGTAAGTATAGTTAGATCGGGGTGATCTTAGTAAGTAGTGATAGATTGGTGTGATCGTAGTAGTGTCTTGGTGAAGTGAAGTTGTGAAGCAAAGTGAAGTTGTAAAGTAGAGAGAAGTTGTGAAGTGAAGCCAAGTTGTGAATTGTCGTGAAGTGGTGTGTTTAGTTGTGATAGATTGGTTCTAGCTAGGATTAGAACTCGACATTTCGCTTAGTGTCGGAAATTGGTGTAAGCTAAGTTGTGTATGGTTTTCTCCGCCTAAAGGGAGTTTGTTGACATAGTGAAGATAACTCTCGAGTTTGGTGCTCGGGGAGTGGAGTAGGGCGAAGAGGTGCTTCGTTACCGAACCACTATAAATCCTTGTGTTGTGGTTTGATCTTTCTAACTCTTATCTCTTGTCTTTCATATTTACTTGTCATTTACTTACATATTTGTATTGTTCATATTGTGCACATATTAAGATCACACAAAGTCGAATCTAAATTTTTATAAACAAAAAATTAATTTAAAAAGCGGGTTTAAATTTCAACTCTTCTTTTGTTTTCCACAATTGGTATCAGGAGCCACGTCAAACAAGATTTTAAAATAAACTGTATTTTAAAACTTGAATCGATCTATGGAATCAGAAATATATTTAGAAGGTTAATCTATGCAAAGACCACCACTATTTGAAAGTGATGGATTTATTTATTGGAAAATAGATTCAAAACTTATGTGAAATTAAAAGATCTAGATCTTTGGCATGTTATACCTTATGGTGATTATCACTCTTATTCAATTATTAATCCCCGAAACTATAAGGATGAAACTTTATCTTTTGATAAACAAAAGATGATCTTAAAAAAACTTGCTAAAATGGTGATTTATAATGCTTTACTACGTAAAGAATACGAAAGAATTTTCATGTGTAAAACCGCAAAAGAAATTTGGGATACTTTATTAATCACTCACCAGGGTAATAGTCAAGTCAAAGATAATAAAATAGATCTTCTTGTTCAACAACTTGAACAATTTACGATTCTGGAAGAGGAATCGATAGATAATGATTTCGCTAGATTTAACACTAGTATAAAAGCAATTGATGAAGGTTTTTTCTTAGCAAGAAATTATGTTAGAAAATTTCTTAGGGAACTCTTCATCCTAAATGGGCGCGCAAAGGTTATGCTATGGAATGAATCAAAGGATTTACATCTCTATCACTTGATGAATTTTAGAACTAAGAAAGTTTATGAAGTAATAATTAAGAATGATTCCGAAGTGGTCAAAGGCAAAAGAGAACAAAATAGATATCTTGCCTTGAAATCCAAAAAGGAATCAAGTGATGAAGATAGTTCGACTTCCGATAGTGAAGACTAAGAATACGCCATGGCCGTGAGAGACTTCAAGAAATTTTTCAAAAGACGAGGAAGATTCGTAAGACAATCACATGATGAAAGAAAGGTATCTCAAAGAAATAAAGACGATAAAAATGGCAAGGGCGAAAGAAAATATTTTAAATGTGGGGATTCAAATCACCTCATCGGGATGTAGGGTCGGAAACTATCAAGAGAAGCTACAATCAAAGAGTCTTTGTTGGAGGATCATAGGAGTGTAGCGACGAAGCTGAAGAGAAAAGACTAAAGGATAAAAAATGTTTATGGCTAATCTTCTAATGAGGTACTTTTCGAACCGAATTCTTTAGTGATGACCAATCATGTTAGATGAAAAAAGACTTAGATAATGAATATAATCGACTATGCAAAAATAGGTTAAAAAGTCAGGTTAAAAAATACATCAATATAATAAATTAAAAATAGATTAGAAAATTGATTTAGTACTGATATAAAATAAACTATCTTAAAATAGAAAAAGGTAAAAGAGGTCAATGAAGATGTAAAATATGTCAAGGACCCTTAGTTTTGAAAATGAAAAACTTAAGGAAGAAATTTCTAAGCTTAATCAATTTAATAATAGTAGTAAATCGCTTAAGAAAATGTTAAATCTTCAAAAACCTTCCGGTGATAACTCCGACCTAGGAATTAATTTTACCAAATGATCAACTAGTGAGTCTAAACAAGTGAATTTTGTTAAATCACAGGAGGTTGAGTCTAAAGAAAAAGTTGTAGAATTAAACTCAAGCCCAAAACCAAAATTTATGCTTATAAACAATACTAAAATACCCATTGCAAGCGAAGACGAAGTAAAACATTTTTATAAACCTTCTTTAAAACCCGGAGTTGGCTTTACTAAGCCTAAAACGAGATATAAGACTCAACCTCCAAAAAGAACTAATAACTCTCACCCTCGGTCTAAAACACCACAACCTAGGAGAGATCAAGTTAGACAAAATTACCCTAATAATAATCATTCAATGTGTTATTCACAACACCTAAAATCTTCGTGTGGATATGTCCCCCTTATTGTATCCGGAATCAAATGAACATATGAAATATATGTTCTGGGGGACTAACAATTTAGACCCATTGAGACATTGGTACGACCATAGGGTGGTTGAGTATTACATACTTTCAGTTGGAGTTGTTTAATTAAATTCTTGGAATCCGACAAGCGAATACATTCTTAAAATCTTATGACGAGTTTTCTAAAAGATTTCTCCTTTAAAGCTTACTTACTTGAAGATGTCGAAGAAAACACATTGTAGGCAAAGGTATGTCTTCTTTCCAAACTTCTTAGAATTTAGATTATGTGTTAAATGTTTAAAAAGAATATTTATTATCCTAATGTGGTATATGCTAAACGCAAATATGTTACTAGTTAGAGATCATATTTAAGACTTTGGAACTTAATTGTAGTCACTAGAATACCATTGTTGGCTTTTCTAGAATTAAGAGAATTTTGTTCATATGAGGCCTCTCACGTAGTTGATTTATTAATTTTACGTTACTCTATAAATGGAATCTTATACGTCTACATAGTAGACGAACTTCACGTAGTAGGAAGGAAAGTGAGTTAGTGGGTAATTATTAACATAGAAGTAGGATTAGTTTTTCATCTTACGCCGGAAAGGCATGACATCAAAATCACTATGGATGAAACAAACTCCTTTCTGACGACGACGTGCATAGTCTCAGTTACAATAAACTACGTCTATCGAAATCTTCTCATCAAACTTTAAGTCCATTCTATTATTCTATCATTTATCATTTTTCAAATATTACAAAACGTGACAATTAATTATTTCATCCGAAGTAATTAATTTATTCAATTGATAAGAAGTTGATTGAAAACGTAACTAAATCCTCTCTCGGCTTGACAACTTGATTATTTCGTCCAAAGTAATCAAAGTATTTTTTTAACGAAAGGTTAATTAAAATGTCAATTAAATTTCGTCAATCATTTCTAAACCATCTCTCTACCTAAAAATCTTGACAACTTAATTATTTCATTGGAAATTATTTAAGTTTACTTAACTTAACGAAAAGTTAATTAAAAGTGTCAAGTATTCTTATCTCGTCTTCAACTTCATTCCTTTGACGACTAGAGTATATAAAATAATATTAATAGTACTGCCTGACGTATTTTGATAATTGTATATTTACAAAACTAGTCAAAATTGAAAAATAATTTTTTTTCTCAGATAAGCGGCCCCCTTAAAATTAAAGGGACCGGTCGTGTTAAAGTGGGCGGGCCCCTTAATAATTAAGGGGATCGGCCTATTAAAATTGCCAAACAGCCCTTTCCTTCTGCAAAACCAATTACCAAATACCCATTTAAAATTTCCTTCTTCTCCCTTGCTGTTGTGTGACGAAAACCAACACCCAAAACCTTCAAACACTCATTCGACCAAAATTCATAAGGGGCAAACACCAATAACAAGATTAGCAACCTCCACTGTAAGATTTCCTACACTTTTCTTTTTCAATTTCATCCAATTTTGCTCTCAATCAAAATTGGGTATTTTTCATAACTTTTATATTTTTATTTTTATGATTAAGTCTAGGAAATCCATAACTATAATGATTCCCGTAGTCATAGGATTTCAAAATTGTCAATAGGATTAAGTCACTAATTCGTTTGGATTTTGAAAATTTATATACATTCTTTTTCGATTTTTTTTTGAAATTTTAAAATAAAAATTCTATACATTGTTGATTCACGCCAAAAACACGTTAAAATGAATATACATTGTCTTTCGAAACATACATTCCTAAAGACATATTTTTCGAATCAATGGATAAAGCTTTATAAAAATAAAGGGGTGTTTGGTTCGTTTCTTAGGATCGATTTTTAGAGTCGAAATGACCATCACTATATTTTTGTCACTTGTATAAACGCATAACTAACTTGTATAAGTCATCAAGATATATAATTCCTATATATATTGATACATTTTGTGAAAAGTATAAAATAAAGGGGCGTTTGGTTTAACGTTTTAAAACATAGTGTTAAGTCAAAACAAACACTATTTTACTTACATCAAGTCATACATGATGAACTAATATTTGTCAATAAAATATACAACCTAACGTATATCTTTTGACAATTTTAGTCAAGTCTTGTACTGATAAGAGAGTGTTTGGGTCATTTCTTAGATGTTGAGATATATAACTAATATATATTCTTTGACACCCTAGATTAAGTGAAAAATAAATTAAGGAACATATAGATTACTTCTTAGATTTTTATTTTTAGAGTCGAAGTAATCCTTGACCCATATTTGTTGTTTTTTAAAACTTTATTTGTTATTTTTTTAATAATTTATTTCGTTGTTATCTTGCTTAGGTGACAAACATGCCTCGAGCAACAATTGGTGATACCTCTCTTACTCGTTCTTATTTCGTTGTATCTCAAACACCCGGTATCTCTCCTTCTATTGCACGCTTCTACAAACCTATCAAAGATCGATGTATTCATGAGGGTAAAGTTGTTGATCAACTTTACTACACATCTGATCACATCGATCGTTGTTTTTTTAACATTCGTTTAAATTGTCTCTACGAAATCAATGAGCTAATTGTCCCTCGTTTCATTCTAGACTTTTATAGTTAAGTCACTCTTCAAAGAGATGACTCCGGCGTCATTCTTATCTCCTTCATGATTCAAAACAAATTCATCACTTTCTCTCTCTCCAACAATTCAGTCAAATCCTCAGAATCCCATTCACTGGTCAAGCCGTATTCACAAACGAATGGGATCTTGGTGCTCTTGCATACTCCCAAGACACTGAAGGACCATATCACACCGACCTTTCTACTCCTGAAGAAATTCATCAATTTCTTCAATTTCAACGTATTGACTCTAACCGCAAAATCAAACATAAAAACATCATTTTTTTCACCAAATCAAGTCCTAACCAAAGAACTTAGACAAGATCTGAAAAGATGGAACAAAATCATTTATGAGAATGTGTTCGGATTAGGAGGACACCGGGACCATCTCCCGGCTTGCCTTTCTCATATATTATATTATATCCTAGTCGAGCAACAATATAATCTTGCCTATTTCTTTGTCAAAAGAATTGAGAGTGCACGAGCAACTCCTAAATCCCATCTTCCTTATGGTATGTTCTTGACACGTCTCTTTCTACATGTCATGGAATACTACCCTCATCTTGACAATGACATCTACGATGTCATTGAACGAGTCATGCGTCCACTTGTTCTAAGACAAGCCCGTCGACCTCGAAGTGATCGTGAAAAAGCCCGTCATTCCGTCTCATCAACTTCCACCCATCATAACCGTGGATCTTCATATCACCAAGGAGATGATGATGAGGATGATGGTGCTTCTCGTGCTTGTACCCCATCTCCTACCACTTACCCAAACTCTATCAGACCTCTCGATTACCAACAATATAATGTTCCCACTTCTTCTGAACCAAATGATGATCTTTTATTCGAACGTCAAACCGACTTGCTCAATCAAACACAACAAATGCATAAGGAACTTAGAGGTGGATTGAAGTCATTTGATGTACAATTTGATACTCCATCAAGAAAATGCATCAATGGACATCACTCTTACCCTTTCACTAATTACCCCACTTGATGTCCAATTTGATACTCCATCACCCTCTCCACCTATCTTTAGTCATCCCATTCCTTGGAACCTTCTTGAGGCACATGGAGACTCATGTTTGTGTTGCATTCGCAACCGTACTCTTATCTTTGGATTAAGAGATGAACTCCAATGCATGTTTTCTCACATTGAATACATGCTTTCACAACCTCCACCACCCAACTCACCACCACCACCATCACTTTTACCAAACTAAACATACACCATGTTTAGCCATTTTCAAAAAAATTGTCAACCAAACCTTTTGCAAGCAAGTCCTATGGAATTTTAGGAATATTAGGACATTGGTAGTTGATCTTTTAAGTATGTTGTACTAATATGCTTCAAGCATATTATCTCTATTTCATGTTTGCATGATTGCGTTTTTATACACAATTCTTATGTTAAATGAATGATTACCGGTATTATGTTATCAAGTATATTTTTGCTTGCACTTAAATTTGATGTATGCATGAATGTGTTTTATACACAATTTTTATGAATGCTCCTTAGTCTCATATTTTTTTATGCACTTGTTTTCTTTTTGGTTGGTTGCATTTTTCATATCCATAAAAGTTAAGCCTAGTTGATATATATTTGTGATTGTTAGTTTACACAAATAACTTGACACTTGTTAAGCATTATCAACATGTTTAAATATTTTTTTCCTATTTGCTACATGTTAGAAATGGTTGTCTTGTTCTTCTAACTTATTTTTGTAGCAAAGTTACCATAGCTCGATTCCTTGATGCCCTTAAACGAGAGGGAGTACACATCAAGGGGGAGCGTACATCCTGTCGACTTTTCACATATTCATCGATGAAGCCTTTTTGATTCTACAAAAAGGGGGAGAAATGAAAATAAAACTCACTAAATACTTGTCTAAAAACAATTTTACATTTAATGAGTTTAGATTTTGTAATCATCAAAAAGAGGGAGATTGTTGATAGAAATAATGCCTAAAAACGTTATTAATATTTTTCGATCTCTCTACGTTTTGATAATCACAAAATGTAAAAACGATTAATGAAAAATTATTTGTAAACAAGTAATTAGTAATAAATTCTCATTTTAAAATTTTAATCACTTAAAGGTATGAATAAACATATGTCTAATGCTTTTCATGATCAAATGAATTTTTAGTTAACCTCACATTTTTTATAAAAATGTCACAAACATTTTTATATCTTTTACAAAAATATTTTTGGATTAAAAAGAAATGTTTTATTCAAATAAATATTTTGAATTCAAATTTTCTACCCAAAAATGGCTAGAAATGTTCTAGAAAACACCTCCCTTAGAAAAGACAAAAAAATGAGCGTTTGGGCTGGGCGGCCCCCTTAATTATAAAGGGCAGGCCCCTTAATTATTAAGGGGACCGACCCCTATTTAAGGGGACCGCCCAGACAAAAATCCAGCTCAGTTGGCCTATAAATACTGGACTATTTCTACTGTTTTTTCTCACCTTTTGCACACACTTTCTTTCTGTTCTAAATCAGTTTATACACTCCTTTCTTTCCTTTGATCATTTAATCATAAAGCTTTATTTCTAAGTGATCCAAGCTTAATTCCTCAAGTGCAAGAGAAGAATACTTCTTATCATTAAATCAAGAAGTGTTATAGTATAGTTGGTATAGTTATGTAGTTGTGTTATATCTTGTAAATCATTTGTGTATATTGTGAAGGTGTGTATTGTAGTTGTGTAAAATAAGTAGATTGTTGTGATCATTGTAAGTATAGTTACATCAGGGTGATCTTAGTAAGTAGTGATAGATTGGTGTGATCGTAATAGTGTCTTGGAGAAGTGAAGTTGTGAAGCAAAGTGAAGTTATGAAGTAGAGAGAAGTTGTGAAGTGAAGCTAAGTTGTGAATTGTAGTGAAGTGATATGTTTAGTTGTGATAGATTGGGTCTAGCTAGGATTAGAACTCGACATTTCGCTTAGTGTCGAAAATTGGTGTAAGCTAAGTTGTGTATGGTTTTCTCCGCCTAAAGGGAGTTTGTTGACATAGTGAAGATAACTCTCGAGTTTGGTGCTCGGGGAGTGGAGTAGGGCGAAGAGGTACTTCGTTACCGAACCACTATAAATCCTTGTGTTGTGGTTTGATCTTTCTAACTCTTATCTCTTGTCTTTCATATTTACTTGCCATTTATTTACATATTTGTATTGTTCATATTGTGCACATATTGAGATCACACAAAGTCGAATCTAAGTTTTTATAAACAAAACATTAATTTAAAAAGCGGTAAACTATTCAACCCCCCTTCTAGTTTTCCACATAACTGTTCAAAAAGGCAAATGGATTGACATAACACAAAGGCTAACAGGGTGAGTCATTCAATCTTTACCAATATCAATACTCTAGAAAAGGCGACAAAACTACAAATGCTCGCCCAAATCCATGAACGAGACACCTGTGATTGCTCAATTCCCTATCTTGAATAAGCTAAAGGTTAGGATTAAGAATGGTAAGGGTGGGATATAAAACATGGTAATAACATTTAATGGGTGTAATATAAAGTCACAAAACAAATAATTTCCTAAGTCCACAATCTCCCCGTCACTAGTTGCATTTAAATCCCATAAGGCAAAAACGAGGGTCAAGAGTCAAGGGGTCTTTAAAATACACAAGTTAATACATATAAAATGAAATGTAATGTAATGCCTCATAATCTCTATAAGTAGGCATGTAATACGCATTAACTCGGCCTTCATCATCAATGAATAATAAAAAAATTATGTGTTATTTAAAAAAATTTTTTTTGGCAAATTTAACACATATTTTAATCGACTAAGCTCTACTCATTTCCATCTCCCTTTCCCCTACTTGAGATGTACAATGCCCTCATTGTACAAATGTAAACTTAAATAGAAAGAAGAGAGGGAAATGACATGGGTTTATAAATGCTACCCGTTTACCAAAATCATAACGGATATATCAAAACATCACCAGCTAGTCAAGGCGGGAATAATACCAATATACTATATGACATACTAAAGCTGATTTATATTTACGATCAGCTATAAAAAAACTAATAAGCACTTGCTTGCATGCTTTTTTCACTCTTTCACTTTTTTGATGCAAGACAAGGATACAATGAAAGATAAATAATACGAACACATATATACATAAGCATCCCCCACTTGAGATCAACTATCTTCTAAACCCGAACTTTCTTCAAATGCCCACTTATCAAGACCCACAACATTTACTAGTGGAACCAAAATTAACTATCAACTCCCCGATGATGGACTAAAGAAACTACAAGGTAGGCTGGGTGTAAGGTGTAATGAAGCAGACACATATTGGGTTTAACATAAGGAATGGCTTAACGGGTTGTACTAGGGGTATCTTGCACTAAAGGTGAGTGCAACAAAGAGTTTAGTAGGAGGATTGACTAATCAGTGTGAAAAGTCAATATACACAGACACATATAGGCTATTTGGGTTAATCCTAAAATTTTCCTTTTATCCAAGCTACATCGATTACACTAAGTTACCTCAGTGCAATGCTCATTATGATGGTTTCGAAAAGATATACCAAGCCAAGTTCTAAAGTCTACTACAGCCATCGACACACTCATTTTTATAGAATTTGTTAGATATTAGAAAAAGACTCGGTCACCCCGTGTATTTTACTGTTTATTATAGCTCGTAGTTTAATAGTTAATAGTACGTTTTTCGGTTTTAAGTCAGGTACGAATACCCGGTATATTGTAAGTACTATATATAGCCTCTTCCAACTTTGGAAGAGGTAAGCTAGTTATTATTTCATTTACAAAGAAACATATTTTCTCTCTCTAGAATATTCTCTCTAGTGTTTCTCTCTCTAGAAACTAGCCAAATCCAAGAATCGACCCCGTGTTATGATATAGGATATACCACAATTGGTATCAGAGCTAATGGGATGATTAGATCGTGTGTATGTGCGATTTCTTGCTTGATTTAGATCGAAAAGTGTACCTTTGAAGGCACTAGCTCGTTTTTTGAAGATCTCCGAATTTTGTTGTTTGTACCGATTCTGGCACTTCCTGAAGGCGCATATAATTTTGTAGTTTAATGTGACGCGTCAAACCAAGGTTTTGGTTGCGTTTTGATGCAGAGAAACAAAGTGATAGTATACGCATCCATACAGCTCAAAATCCATGAGACGAACTACACCACTCATGATTTGGAGTTAGGCGCAGTGGTAATTGCACTCAAAATATGGAGACACTACTTGTACGGAACAAAGAGTGTTATCTACACTAATCATAAAAGCCTTCAACATATTTTCGATTAAAAAGAATTGAATATGCGTCTGAGGCGATGGATAGAACTTTTCAGCAATTATGACTGAGAGATTCACTACCATCCAGGTAAAGCAAACGTAGTAGCTGATGCATTGAGCAGGAAGGAGTGGATGAAACTGAGACGAGCTTGAGCCTAATGACATGACCAATTCACGTCTAGCTTAAGTCCTATGAAAACTGGAAGCTCAGAGCGAAGCTTCCAAGGTCATCAATACTCTGGCAGAAAGGTTGCGAGGATTTGAGAAGCAGCTTGAAGGGAAAGAAGACAACGGATTGTATTTTGTTGAACGAATTCGGGTGCCGGCTTATGGCAATTTGAGAACTTTGAAAATGAATGAAGCTCATGCTACTAGGTACTCTGTACATCCTAGAGCAGAACATCAGAAACCCTTGGGATTTCCTTAATGGTTAAAATTTCTGAGAGGAAATAGGAGAAGATCACTATGGACTTCGTAACTTAATTACCGAAAACCAATAGCGGACCCAGCTCAAATTAGTCATTGTCGATCAACTGACCAAACCTGCGCATTTCTTAGCTATCTGTGAAGACTACAAGATGGAAAGCTTTAGAAGACTATACATCAACGAGATCGTAGCAAGGCACGGGTGCCTGTGTCAATCATATTTATGAATCATGACAGATAAGTTTCACAATCAAAATTTGGCAATCGTTAAGATAAACCATTAGGGATTCGCAGGATATGAAGTATCACTTACCATCCACAAACCGATGGTCAGAGTGAGCGTACCATGAAAATATTGGAAGATATGCATTCGGTATGTACAATTGACTTTGAAGGAAACTGGGATACTCATCTACCTTTAGTAGAACTTTCATACAACAACGGCTACCACCAGAGCATCAATTATGCTCCTTTTTAAAAGAATTAATATGGAAGGGAGGTGTCGCAAAGAAAGTCTTGGTACATTGTGATAAAGAATCATGCTTTCACCGAGATTATGTAGGACGTTCGAGGTTGTCGAATGAGTAGGGGTTCTGGTGCTTATCCTTTTGCGTCTACCGACAAGACCAAGTAGACATTCATGACATATTCAACGTGTCATGTACCGCTAGAAGAAGTCAAGATCGATGACAAACTATATTTTGTTGAAAAACCTATGGAAATCATGGACCGTGAGGTCAAGAAGAAGAAAAAGAGTCGGACTCCTATTGTAAAAGTTCATTGGAATCCCTGACAAGGACCAGAACTTACTTGGGAACGAGAAGACGAGATGAAGCGAAAGTATCCGCAAATGTTCGCGAGCGCTATGGCTTAGGACGAGCAACTGAAATTTCAGGACGAAATTCCCTTTAATAGGGGAAAACGATGACATCTGTCAATTTTGAGGACAGTAACCGAAAGCAAACGTATGATGATTGACTATTTTGATTATTATTGGAGTCACTTTTATGTGGTTACATGACTCTTAGCATTTAACGTTTATTTTTTGTGCATCTCGAGTTTCGAGTCAATGTTTATCCCGAGCTTTAAATTTTATATTCTAAATTTATATAATTTATTATATTATTTTTAGTCGATTTAGTAAAATCGCAGTTTTAATTATTCGCGAGTCGAGCTTTGGTTAATTATTTGTTTTAACGATCGAGAAATCAACATCTCCATATTTTTAGCTTCGAGAGCTTAATTATTTTATTTTACTACTTTTCTTTGATGTTTACCCGCGTTTGGCCGAAACCGCGTTAAAGTCATGTTTTTTTAATTATTAACAATTTAAATGAAAGCTTAGGCCCAAAATTTAGTGTAATACAAAGTTTAAAAAAATGTATCCTTCTAAGAACTTAGGTGAACAGTAAGGTATTTAAATTGATAAATGGCTAAATGAGAGGGTCAAAGGCAATTAAAGCCACGTTAAAAGTTGAAAACAAAAGGGTACATGACGCGGAAAGCGCGGATACAAAGTACATAAAAAAATAAAACGAAAAAATTACTCGTATTAATCTATCGAAAGACTGTGAATTATAATAAAATCCGGACTCAACAAAGGAATATAACACGGCGGGAGCGGGGGGTGCACTTACCAAAACCCCCCCGCAATCACAACACCCCCATAAATCTGATCCCATAAATATTATTGACACCAGCTTCAGCCCCCACTTACTCCTCCAACCTAAATCCACAACTACCCCTCCCCCCCCCCCCCAAATGCCGTAACAACGCCACACCCACCCCACCCAACTCTCATTAATTAATACAAGTCGAATACACTAGAATATAACCTCCCCCTAAAATAGATTCCACCCATATGTAAACACAAAGTACCAATAGTAAAAAAATACGACCCCCTCCTTCTCTCCCACTACCTGTTTCGAACTTCAACCAACACCAAACCACCATCACCATTGCTAAAATTTAAGAAAAGACTTCCAATATTCCCAAATCATCCCTAAACTAAACCCCTATCATCCTTTTTTAAACAAAAATCACCATACATCAAGTTACTCAAAATCTTGATTTTTAATGATTCTTGATTCTTTTGGGTTTGGATCAAATTGGGTATAATTGGGTGTTAGGAAGGTTCAAGAATTTATGTATTTAACTAGAATGGAATAACAATAGTTGATTTTGGTTCGTTCGGGTCCCTTGAGGTTACTTCCAAGTTTCATAAAACCCTTAAGGGTTTATAGTTTTTGATTTATCTTCTATTGTGATTACATTGTAAGCTACTTTTCTTCCTTTTTTATTTAGTTTTCAAAATCTTATAAAAAAATTATGTACATGCATGTCTTTTTTATGAAATTAGGAATCCATTGATTAGGATGCATGTGATGTTTGTGAGGTTGTTGTGATGTGGATGGTTAAATAGGTTTAGGGTAAAGTGTTTGTTAGTTTGAGATTGTGGGATGTAAAATTTGTGCAAAATAGTGATGGGTTTAAAGAGTTTTATAACCCTTAATTAGGGCAGAAAGTTTGGGCTAAAAATCAGCGGGTTTAGCATAATGTAATCTGGGATTTTAGTGATTAGAATTGTATAGGTCGTTCTAATGATCGTTTTGGTATAAATTAGAGCTTCTAACTCTTAAAAACAAGAAAGTTACGGGGGATTTTAATTAGGAAACCGTTCCGGCAAATTTCAGAAAATGGCAGTTTTCATATCCGAATTTGGGTCAACTTTCGGATGTCATAATGAGGTTGTTTCAAAAGCTTTTCTAGGTTTTCAGGACCCTAAATTTATCTACTTCGAGTCTACTTTCCAACGAACTAGGCCTCGTCGATTTTGATGGTGTAAAAGTTAGTCAAAAACTTTGTACAAGATTAAGTGCTAAAACTGTGTTGGCTGTCCAGAATTTCGTTTGTAAAGATGTTGTGTGCAGGCGGGTCAAAACTTAATATTTTTGGAGAGAAATTTAATTTGGAGATTGTACATGATGTGTATGACCTCCTCTATTTTTTTCAAATTTTTATAAAATGTTTAAGGGTGCCTGCTGTTGCCAAACTTTTTATAACTTTCTGCAGGCCTATTTTAAACTAGTTATAGTGTGCTAGTATTTACGAAAGGTAAAACTTGCTTAGAATCTTTGGGGCAAACATAGTAGTAAGTCAATATACATAGGAACCTGGAGATGGAGTATAAGCAAGTGTTGAGGTTGTTTGACAATCGTTAAGCGATAACTAGTTGCTAGTAAAACGACGCAATTTTCAGAAAATGGATAACCAAAGGAAATAAAAAGCGAGGTGTAGTCTCATGGATTCCTAATGTACGAATTGACATGCATATAACGCAATTATAATGGGTTGCATATTTTAAATAATTGAATATTAATAATATATTATTATTATTAATAGGTCGCGGTTGAGATTTGTCATCGCCGCTTTTCTTCGTTACTTTCATCTTGGTATCTCCATTTTGGTGAGTTTCTCACATCCCCTTCTTCTTACATGTTTTTAAATGTTTTGAGGTGGAAAGCATGATGTGTCGTTTTTATACTCATACTTTGATGTAATGAATCTTATGAGCACATTTGAACTTGAACTTGTTTTGAACATATGGAACTTGATTTGAACTTGTTGAACTTTGGAAATGTGTTGAACTTGGAACCTTGAACTTAATATGTATTTTGTTGTATGCTTGGAACCCGCCACTACTTTTAACTCATTTTCCCCCTCAACGGGATTGAGACGTTAGTTATTATGGATAGCGCTATTAGAAGATTAGCCCCTCTTCACTCCCCGCACAAGGGTGCATAGTACTAAGTGTTTGTGCCACACTATACAACTGGAACTTGATTGGATGTTTGAAACGGTTAGGCTGAATACGTTTAAGTAGTGCCTCGCATGAATACTATAGCATACATACATGTTGAATTGATTTTTGTACTATGTTTTGAAAACTTGATTTGTTTTGGACTCTCAACTTGTTTGGAAATTGATTTCGATGTGGACAATTATTTTTGATAATTTGCCATTGAGTTGGCAAACTTTTATCGGACATCAACTCTTTTATAAAACTATATTTGGTGTACATAAACTTGAGAACTCATAAACTATTTCAATAGTTGACCATTTTTATCATGCTTTTCTGGTGACATTCCTAAGGTGGAAATTTAATGTACTTGCTCTTGGACATGTTTAAGATGTCTACTTTCTTCCAAGTTATTGTCTTTTGGGTGATCCATGTTCGGAAGAAAAAATAACATTTGTTGACTTTTGTACTCTTTAAACTTGTATTTGGTATTGTTGTAATTCGGATATTTTTCTTTTATCTAAATCATGTATGGTGTTTTATCTATTAGCTTGTGTGATGTTTATTAATATGTTACATCTCGCGGTTCCGCCTTGGTGGGGTGTGACAGTATGTCTTCTTTCCAAACATCTTAGAATTTAGATTATGTGGTAAATGATAAATGACTATATATTATTATGCTACATATAGTATATGATAAACAAATAAGTTTTAGCTAAGAAATTAAATTTAAGCATAATGAAATTGTGTAGTTTACTAAAATGTCATTTGTTGGTTTTCTAGAATTAAGAGTTTTTGTTCATTAGGAACTCGTCTCTCACGTAGTTGAATTTGGATTCTCTACGTACCTCTATAAAATAGAAATCATCTATGTCCACTAGTAGCGAACTCATGTAGATGAAGAAAAGTGAGTTAGTGGGTAATCATTAACATAGAAGTAGGATAAGTTTTACATCTTACGTCGAAAAGGCATGACATCAAAACACTATGGATGAAACAAACTCCCTTCGACTACGTCGCCCCCTTCGTCTACACGTCTACAATAAACTACGTCTATCGAAATCCTCTCTTCAAGCTTTAACTTCACTCTATCATTTTATCGTCACATATTTATCATCTCTCAAATACTCCAAATCGTGACAATTAATTATTTCATCCGAGGTAATTAATTTATTCAATCGACAAGAAGTTAATTGAAAACGTCACTAAATCATCGTTAAATCTTCTCTTGGCTTGACAACTTGATTATTTCATCCGAAGTAATCAAAGTATTTTTAATTAACAAAAGGTTAATTAAAATCAATTTAAATTTTGTTAAATCATCACTAAACCATCTCTAGATTCAAGAATCTTAACAACTTAATTATTTCATTGGAAAATTAATTAGTTTACTTAACTTAACGAAAAGTTAATTAAAAAATGTCAAGCATTTTTCTCTCGCTTTCAACTTTATTATTTCAACGACTAGATTATCTAAAATAATATTGCTAGTAGCTCCCGACATATTTTGATAATTATACATTTACAAAACTAGTCAAAATCAAAAAAAAAATTCTCATAAAGGCGGACCACCTTAAAATAAGGGGAGCCGGCCAATTTAATATGGCGGTCCCCCTATATTTAGTGGGACCGACCATTAAAATCACAAAACAGCCCAATTTTTTTTTTTTTTTTTTTTTTTACTTTGCAAAACCACATTTACCAAATACCCATTTTCATCTTTCCCTCTCTCTCTCTGCTACTGTTTGATGAACACACACACTCCAAAACCACAAAAATCAAACGTTTCAAACTCAAATAATCATCCAATCTCGTAAGGGGCAAACACCAATATCAAGAATAACAAACCTCTAATGTAAAGATTTCCTACACTTTGCATTCAATTTCATCCATTTTTGCTCTCATCAAAATTGGGTATTTTTCATAATTTTTATATTTTTTTATGTATCTTTAAATTAAGTATAGGAAATCCATAACTATAATGATTCCCATAGTCATAGGATTTCAAAATTGTCAATAGGATTAAGTCAGTAATTTTTTGGGGTTTCGAAAATTTATATACATTCTTTTTCGAAAAAAAATTTGGAAATTTTAAAACAAAAATTCTATACAATTGTTGGATTCATGCCAAAAACACGTTAAACGATTATACATTGTCTTTTCGAAACAATAACATTCCTAAGGCAATATTTCGAATCAATGGACAAAGTTTTATAAAAATAAAGGGGTGTTTGGTTTGTTTCTTAGGATTGATTTTTAGAGTCAAAATGACCATCACTATATTTTTGTCACTTGTATAAACGCATAACTAACTTTTATAAGTCATCAAGATATATAATTCATATATATATATATATATATATATATATATATATATATGGATAAAGATCAAATAAAAAGACAAATATTCGTGAGAAGGATAAAAAGATTTATTTTTTTTAAAAAGTTCTCAAAAAATTCTGAAAAAATTCCACAAGATCGTGTATGTTGGTGCATGAAAAAGTTGTAAAGGAAGTTTTTCTAAAAGTGGATAGTTTTGCCGAAAAAAATTTATTAAAAAAACGTTTGTGCATTAAATCGGTTTTTTGTGCATCAAAAATTCGTTTTTGTACCCAACTTCTTTTGACTTTTTGCATCAAAATTTTATTGCGCATCAAACTATAACAAGTCGAAAAATTTGTGCATCAAAATTTTTTTGTGCATCAAAATTTCTTTTTTTGCGCATTAAAAAAACGTATAAAAACTCAAAATTAGAAAAACTTTTTTTACAAAAGTTTTATGCACCAACATACCTGATTTAATGGAATTTTTTTGGAATTTTTTGAGAACTTTTTTAAAAAAAGTTTTCTTTTTATCCTTCTCACGAATATTTGTCTTTTTATTTTAACCTTCCTCATATATATATATATATATATATATATATATATATATATATATATTGATACATTTTGTGAAAAGTATAAAATAAAGGGGCATTTGGTTTAACGTTTTAAAACATAGTGTTGAGTCAAAACAAACACCATTTTACTTACGTCAAGTCATACGTGATGAACTAATAGTTGTCAACAAGATATACAACTTAACGTATATCTTTTGACCATTTTAGTCAAGTCTTTTATTGATAAGGGAGTGTTTGGGTCATTTCCTAGATGTTAAAATATATAACTAATATATATTCTTCGACACCCTATATTAAGTGAAAAATAAATTAAGGAACATATGGATTCCTTCTTAGGTTTTTATTTTTAAAGTCGAAGTAATCCTGGTCCCACATTGTTGTTTTTTCAAAACATCATTTTTTATTTTCGTATTCTTTTAATAATTTATTTCATTGTTGTCTTGTTTTGGTGACAAACATGCCTCGAGCAACCGTTGGTGATACCACTCTTACCCGTTCTTACATTCCCAAAGTATCCCAAACACCCGGTATCTCTCCTTCTATCGAACACTTCTACAAACCTATCGAAGATCGATGTATTCGTGTGGGTAGAGTTGTTGATCAACTTTACTACACATTTGATCACATCGATCGTTGTTTTTCTAACATTCGTCTCAACTGTCTCTACGAAATTAATGAGCCAATTGTCCCTCATTTCATTCTAGATTTTTATAGTCAAGTCACTCTTTAAAGAGATGACTCTGGCGTCATTCTTATCTCCTTCATGATTCAAAACAAATTCATCACTCTTTCCCTTCAAGAATTCGGTCAAATCCTCAGAATTCCATTCAATATCCAAGCCGTATTTACAAACGAATGGGATCTTGGTTCTCTTTCATACTCCCAAGAAACCGAAGGACCATATCATATCGACCTTCCTGCTCCTGAAGAAATTCATCAATTTCTTCAATTTCAACATGTTGGCCCTAACCGCAAAATCAAACCTAAAAACGTCATTCTTTCACCAAATCAAGTTCTAACCAAAGAACTTAGACAAGACTTGAAAAGATGGAATGAACTCATTAATGAATATGTGTTCGATATAGGAAAGACATCGGGAACCACTCCCACTTGCTTGCTCTATATTAAATTGTAAATCCTGTTTATCCCATGTTATTAACCCATTTTGTATAGTTATTGCAAAGAATTGTTACTTAATCGTTTATATTTGAGAATTGCTGTATTTATGGAGTAATTGGTGAAAGTTGGCAAAAGGCGCGCATTCTGGAGCTAAAATGAAGATATTTTGAAGATTACTGTTCTGAAGACCAATACGCCGTATCCATCAAGGAAGATACGGCGTATCCGTGCATGCACTCACCAAAGACCACAGAGGAATAAAGATCAATACGCCGTATCCAAAGAGAATCAATACGCCGTATTCAAGATATGGAATCAATATAATATTCTGGAAGATATCAAGCGTGGTCCCTACTCCAAGAAATCCCTAATACGCCGTATCCAACACTTGGATACGTTGTATCCAACCGACTTCCAGACCTTATAAATAGAAAACTCAAAAACGAGTTTTAAGTGTGCTAAATCATATTCTCGATACCTAAACCACAAAAGTCAATTTTCAGAAGAGGTCGAGCAACGTTATCAATTCCATAGGAGACAACGTGTAATTCTATATACTTTAGTAATCGTTCAGTTTTTGGTATCATTCGTTAACTCGGTTAGTTTACCTTGGCTAAATAATTGCTCTTGTATTTATTATGACGTTTAAAGGCTAATACCTTCGGGTATTAGCCATTATTATGAAGATCTGAATGTTTGGTATTTGTTTATCTCGATTTCTTGATTTATCGTTGAGTGCTTGTTTATGTTTATCAATTTATACTTGTTTATGCGCTTTTGTATGCGACCTATCATTCAACTGGATCTAGTGAAGCGGACCAAGCAGATCTAGAGTCCTAAATTGATATAAGTTACCACAAAACCTGTGCCAGTCTCTCAGACTAGAAAACCCCCCTTATCTGATAGAATTAGGACTAACATAGGTTTATCATAGGTTTAACATAGAATATAATTAACATAGTTTAGATTAACTTAGTTAGTTAACCAAAATATTAATAAAATAAAAGATTTCACTCTCGCTCTTAGTGATCGACACCCTACTTACCAACGAAACTACATCCGATCAGGTACACTGTCCGTTAAAGTGTTGTTTTAGGTCAAGTCGGCAAAATATAAATGTAAAACTTGAATAACTAAAATTACCTACTCACAACGACACAATCAAGTTTTTGGCGCCGCTACCGGAGAGTGAAATTGTTTAATCTTTATTTTTATTTAATATTTTGGTTTTTAACATTAGATTAACTTAACCCCTAGAATTAGCATAATTAGTGTAATTTAAATTAATTAGTGTAATTTAGATTAGTGTAAAATTCTGTATATTTGTTTTTTAATTGTTTGCTTAATTATTTATTTGGATTGTTTGTGTGTGTTGATCCATGAACAGATCTTGAATTCCTTAGCTTGTGTAAGGTTTAGTTATGCTAGATAAATCCAACACAACTATGATAGAAACTTTGTAAAATATATCAAAGATTATGCGAAATCTAATCATTGATTAATAAGAAGAATATGCAATAGAATAGTAATTCTAATGAACACACAGATTAACAAACAAAGCTTCAATATATTAATACGAATACTCTAACTAGTATTAGGGTTACAAAACCTTGAAGCTATAACGATATCAAAAACAAAAGATTTCTAGATTATCAAACTCTATGCCCTAGGACCTCCTTTTATACACCAAAGAGTCCTAGTCGATTTACATATATTTAAAAGAACTTAGAGATATTCTCTATGATCTATTCTATAAATAACTAATACTTATCACGTAAGTAATCTTGATCTCCAAACAATCTTTATCTTTTCTTCTGTCTTTATCCTTTCTCTGACAGTAAAACACTTCACCAGTCTTTCATCTTTGAGCAGTTGTAACTTTAGACCACAGCATAAACTGTTACAAAGCAGTTGTAACCTACTAGAATATTTTCTTCAATCTTCACTAGCAGTACTAACTTTACAATAGCAATACTAATATATATAGCATAGTACTGTGACCTACCAGTACTAATATATACTAGCAGCACTAACTACTTAGCATATTTTTCATTAAAGTTAATTAACAACACTAACTTTTGCTTAGCAGCGGTAACACAAACCTTATCAGCAGTAACTTGAAGAAGGCTTTCAATCCCAACAATCCTCCCCTAAACTTGATATTCTTCTTCAAAATCATCAAGTTTCAGTCAAAGCTTCATAATCACCAGGAGGATGCTTCCAAACACTTCATTGATTCTTGAGCTGTTTTGTGAGAAGTTTAAGAAGCTGATAACACATTTCATTCCAATGATCACTTGAGCTTCCCTATTTACATATCTATGATTGGTAGTGAGTTGTAAGAGGATATCTCTTTCTACAACATAATAAATGTGCACATTTTGCTCTCCTCAAAATGAAATGTAACTCCACGTGAATCATATAGCTTCTAATATAATACTCTGTAGTCTGATCGATTTTTCCATACATTATCCTCTACATGTGGTTCAAACATTGTCTTCAAATCTACATATAAAACTAAATCCAAGTCCTCCACTAGTCTTGTTGATCAATACTTAGCTTTTACCAACTTGTATAAAGTTTCCAAGTCTTCTCTGTTAAAACTTTTAAGCATATGACTGAACACTAATACATCTTTGACTTCCATCAGCCTGATTATCCAGAGTAATAGCTTTTCTTCCCCTCTTCATGAATCTTCCAGTCAATAATGCTTGGAGACTTAAAGGCCAAAGGAATAGCATCAAGTGCAACATGTTCTTCATCTGGCATGACTTCCATTAGACTTTTAAGCTCTACGGTTTCTTTGTCATCATCCACCTTCTGCTTCTTTGCATTCTCTTGTTCTAACTCCTCTCCTGCTCTCTTAGAACTTCCTTCTGCTCTTGTGCCTTCTGTTCTTACTGCACTACCTTCCACCAATTTTGTATCCAAATCTACAAATATGTTTACCCTCTTCATAGCTTTGTCAAATAACTTCTGAATATCATCAAGCTTTTTGTATTCGATCAATTTGATTATGCTTTGTATCCACCATGTTTTTCAGATAAGTAGACATTGTTTTTCTCTTTTGAGCTTTAGTTGGTGGTTTGTTCCTCTTTTCTTGAGCTCTTATTGCTGCAAAGTGTTTCTTTCTTGCTTCTAAGAGTTGTAAAAACAACTTGGACTTCTCTTTAATACTCAACTTTTCTTGTTCTTCTACTTGCATTTGTTGAGCCATTTGATAATCAGCATCTATCATTGCTTGAACATTATCCTATGAAACAATGTTAGCTTCTTCTTCTCTTTTTCTTACAAGCCTATCTTCTTCCTCTAATTCAGCTTGCAATTGAGCTTAAAGTCTTTGAGCAACTTCCTCATCATGCCTAATTTTATCTTTTCTATTTGTTGGTTTCTTAAGCTCTTCTATTTTCCCTTTACCTTTATCTTTTGATGGTAGTTGTTGAGGTCTTGTTCTTGTTGTAGATTCACTCTGCTCTCCTATCACAACCCCTTTGACTTTGGGTTTTGCACTTCTGGTCTCAATTAAAGTCTGAGCAAGAGTCAACTCATCAGCAATTATAGTTTTAGTTGGACTGGTAGTACTAACCTCAACACTGGCAGTAGTAACTACTTCACCTGCAGTAGTAACTAGATCAGCAGTACTAACTTCCTTTTCAGCCACATTAATCTCTTTTTTAGCCATATCCTATCCTGCAAACACTTCTTCATCATCAAGAACACCTGTATCAAACATTAGATCATCACCATACCTCCCTTGAGTTTCATCAACTAATGTAATCTATGCATCTATATCAATGTCATCAATTTTCCTCCCCTGTTTGGATGCATCCTCCTGATCACCCAAACTAGCTTCATTAGAGGAAACCATTCTTGCAGATCTACCAACCTTGTACACTCTATCAAGAAAGTCTGGAATTTCAAATCCTGGTGGTTGACATACATACACCTCTTCTTTCATATTTCCATAGAGAAAAGTACTTTTTACATCAATTTGATACACTACAAAATATTTAAATGAGGCATAAGCTAAGAATAGCCTAATTGCTTCAATTCTTGCAACAGGGGAAAAGAATTCATCATAGTCAATCCCTTCTTCTTGTATGTACCCTTAAGCAACCAATCTTGCGTTATTTCTTATCACAGTTTCCATTTTATCCTTTTTATTTCTAAAGATACATTTAGTGCCAATAGCCCTTTTTCTATTTGGTAAATCTGCTAAAGTCCAAACTTCTTGTAGCTTGAATTGTAAAAGCTCTTCCTGCAGAGCCTCTATCCAGCTTGGATCTTTAAATGCATGAATTACCTTTTTGGGTTCTTCTTGTGATAAAAAGCAAGCAAACAAGCAGTTTTGAAGGTCTTTATGATTGGTTCTTTGTTTAAGACTAGTACCAACAAACATATATTCCTCCAATTCTTTGTCATTCTTCTTGTTTAAGGTGCTGAATTCAAGTCTCTAATAATTTGTTCAACTGGATGATCTTTGTGTACTCTTGTAGTTAGAATAGGACTGACAGGCATAAATGCATCCAAATTGTTCATGTCAGCCTCTGTACCAACATCTTCATCATCATCTGAATAGACAATATCTTCCAAAGCAGGCATATTTGGTTCATCTGGAAGTTCAATGCTTGCTTTTCTACCAACAACATTAACTTCATTTGTGCTAGCAGCATTAACATTGTTAGTGCTGTTAACACTAGCATCCTTCTCTTGATCATCTCTTTCATCCTCTTTACTTGGATCACCACCTTCTTTTCTTGGTTCTTCAGTAACCTTCTTTTCATCATCTCTTGAAGGTTTGAATCCAGCATCAGGAGAACTCTTTGACCTTTGAGAGAATGGTGGATCAACAGTCTACAATGGTAGCAAAATGTAATCTTTTCCATTTACTGTCTCCATTCTAGCTTTACCTGCATCATCACATGCTTTTGTACCTGCATTACCATTAGACTGATTTCCTATAACAACTAGCTTATAATTCATTGACTTTGTTAGTGCATCAATATCAAAAAGCCAATTTGGTCCACTTCCTGCAATATTAGGTGTATTCTCACTAAACTGGACATGCAGGTTCTCTTCAACTATCCTAGTTCTACTGTTGAATACTCTAAATGCTTTACTATTGATTGAGTACCCAACAAAGAATCCTTCATCAGCCTTACCATCAAACTTGCCTAAGTGATCTATGGTATTGAGAATTGTAACAGGACACCCAAATGGTCTCATAAAGCCTAAAGCTGGTTTTCTACCAAGAAAAAGTTCATAAGGGGTCTTGTTATGAGGCTTAGTTACTAATACCCTATTTTGCACATAGCAAGCAGTATTAACTGCTTCAGCCCAAAAAGTAGTAGGTAGCTTAGAATCAGCTAGCATTGTCCTAGCAGCCTCAATTAGTGTTCTATTTTTCCTCTCAGCTACTCCATTTTGTTGAGGAGTTCTAGCTACACTAAATTCTCTCTTAATACCTTTTCTCTCACAAAACTGATTCATCTCCTTATTCTTGAACTCAGTTCCATTGTCACACCTAATTACCTTAACCATTTGATCTATTAGATTTTCTACTCTAGTTATAAAGGACTTAAGTATGCCACTAGTCTCATCTTTAGTAGCTAGAAAGAAAACCCAACTAAACCTACTGTAATCATCTGTGACAACTAGGCAATACATCTTTTTCATTAAGCTTTTTACAAATGTTGGACCAAACAAATCCATGTGCAACATATGTAAAGGTTGGCTGATTGAACTTACTAAACAGGTCATTCTTATTTGATTGTACTCTAGAACTTTGAGAAAGTTTTTTGATTGATTAATTATGGAAGTATTGCATCACTGTTCGGGCAATTATAATCCAGAGGCCATACTGTATTGTTTGAGAAGTCAAGGCACTTTAAATCGTAAACCCAGCAAACTTGTCAGAACAAATACCCAAATGGAACCCCTCACATGAATTTCCCTAGTAACGTGATACGATAAGATTATAATGTTTCTTCAAAGGCTAATAGATGATAAATTATGTTTAATATAAAACGTATTTTAATTTATAATACGTCGATCGTTAATTAGTAACGATAAATGCATTAAGGTTTAATAAAATCGGGTTTGATAATGTTTATCTATATTTTTATAATTTATATAAAAATATATTATTTTATATTTTCAAGAATATCAAATTGGCAATATATACCCTTGGTTTATAAGTAATTACAAAACAAGTCCTTTTAATATATAAAGTATATATTAAAGAATCCCTTGACTTTAGAACTTGGCAAAACATACCCTTGAAGTTATAATTACAAAAATTAGTCCTTTTCATATAATTACAAAAACAGCCCTTGTAGTTAATAATTTCAAAAAGTTACAATATATACCCTTTTGCATGAAAATATTTACAAAATAAGTCCAAAATTCATAATAAGGTGTTTTTCAATATAGAAAGCTATTTGCAGGTTATAGCTTATTAAAATAAGCTAAAATAAGTTAGGAAAAATAGCTTTTACAAGCTTATGGCTTATAGAAATGGTTTTCGAGTTTAATTTCATAAATAGTGTCGGTTAAGTTTGAAAATTAATCCAACGGGTTAGAGCTTTTAAGATAAGATAAATTTTTTATAGAAATGTTAGATAAGCTTATAAAAATGGCTTATAACAATAGTTTAGGTGTTTAGCTTTATAATATTACAGAAAAGAACACACGTGTTAGGGTTATGGTCGGTTTGGATTATAAAGGAAAAACGCCTAGGTGTTTTAAGTTCAAGCTTTAACAATGGATTAAACATGATCACATGAACATTATAAGAGTATTAAAACCGAACACGAGCTTATAGAACCTGAATTTGAGCTTATGGATTCGAAAATGGGTCGTATGGGCTCTTTTGTATTCGTACGCTTGAGATAACCTTCTTGGGGCTTGAAGACTTTGTTTCTTCGCTTCTATTATGCTCTTGGGACTTCTTAGGACTTCCTTGATTAGACCTTAGACATCATTGTTGATTAGAAAGAAAGAGTGAAGGTGTGAGTTGAAAAGAAGGGTGCGTCCCCCTTTTTATACTCGAATTGGACTTGGAGGCCAAGGAAGCTTGGAGGTTAAGATTAGGACAGGTGGGGAGTGATTAGGATTAGCTAGGGGCTAAGTTTGAGGGGCTATGGATGTAGCTAGGAGGTGTTGGATGGTCTTGGAGGGGTGGGAGGTGTCCGTGGTATATCTTGGGAGTTCACAAGAGGTGATGTGGCCTCTTGGTGGCCAAGATACTCAAAGGAGGTGCTTGTAAGCAGCTTCTAGCTGAAGTAGGAGGGTCATTGAGGTGCTTGGGTGCATGGTTAATTCTAAAATGGGTAAAAAATAAGAAAATAGGGCGCGGGTTGGTTTATTGTTTAGATTAGGGTTTTGGTTTTAGATTCGTGTGTAATGGGTTAATAAGGATGGAATATGAAATGTAAATGTTGTATATTAAGTATTTACAACTTAATTTGATTAATGGTTTAGGTTTAAAATGTGTAAAAATAAAGAAATGGGTCACGGGTTAGAAACTAGCTCGGGTTAGGGTTTCTAGTTTTGATTTCGTGTATAATCATGAAATGAGAAGGAAATGGAATGTAAATATAGTGCATTGCTTGCTTGTAACTTGTACTTAATAGTTTGTACATGAATCCTTAGGAAAATGGAGGTAAAATGGCTATTTTGATTATTATGCATTAATGACTTGTACCTTGTGCATTAAAAGGATTGTACCTTATTTTGGAGGGAATATGTATTCAAATGAGATGTTATGATACTTGTATATGTGCCTTAGTTGCTTGTACATTCACTTTAGTTGTCTACATTACATAAAACTAGGGTTTAGGTATAATCATTAACGGTTTATAATTATTTGATAATAATGTTGTGAAAACTTTGTTAAACGAATATCATACATGTTATAAAAGTGACTTAGAGGTAGCTTAACATGAATTATGAGGTTTGCTTGACATATTCATAATAGAATAGTCATATGTAGGTTTGTGTGAGCTCGTAACTAAGAAATGCCAGTTACTTCATAAAGGCGAAAAAATTTTCCCTGTAAAAAAGTGGTATATAGTGCTTCGGAATTAATAATGCATATTACATGATAAATCTACGGGTTGTTATATGTCCTCCTCCTTTAAAAGAAATCTCGTCCCGAGATTTAGTCGAATGATAGAGTGTAAAAGTTCAGAGATTCATTCATATGAATGTAATATTGATAATGATTTCATAAAGTAAGGGATTTGTTCGTACAAACCAATCACAGGTTGTCATATACTTAAGCCTACTCATTTATAATTTGTCACTTACAAAAAGAGGCGTCCCAATTCTTGTAATTGAGAATTTATAAATTCATAGTTTGGTGGTTTATAATTTCCTTATTCAAATGAAGAAGCGTCCTAGTTCATTTTGATAAGACAATTATAAATCATCTAAGCATATAACATGATGTCAAAATGGTGATGTATAGAAGGTGATATGATTTTTCAAAATCATAAGAAGCAACGGGAAGAATAATGAGACATTAATTGCACAGATGCCCATGTTATCAGTCGAGGATCTTTGTTGTTGCATAAGTGTTTCAAAGGTATGAGGCGAGTATTCAGAGATTAATATAATAGAACTAATGGGATTGAAAAACGATGTCAAGATTTTTGGTTATCATTCAGACATCAAGTGTACAAATTATCAACCTTATTATGTCATGGAAACTTTCGTTTACAATATCTTTACATAATCTTACATATCTTACATCAGCAAAACTTTATAATGTTGATACTTATGCTAGCGTGTCTCGTGGTAGGATCTAGAAAAAAAAGTAATAAATGACACGGATATATCTTGTGTTTGAGAGTTTTTAAACTTATAAATGGGTTCAAAAGATTCTTCATATAATAACTGGTTGGCGAACCTAAGTATCCTCAGGAGTTGTTTCTAGGGTAGAAATCCTAATGCGAACGAAGCAATCTTGTCTCTTAGTAAGTAGGCTCCCTGGTGGCCTGTTGTTTGCTTTTGAGCATTGATTTGCGTAATGCCCTTTTTCTCCACATGCATTACAAGTTACGGATACTGGTTATAGGTTGTTTCCAGTGGTTGGTCTGTTGATTCTCTGCAGTTGCTATTTAGAAGACCTAGAACCTGTTTACAATTTCAACACTTGACAGTGCAAGGTCCTATGTGATGCAGGGTGCATCTTTCACACAAGAGACGATTTCTAGTATACCCATTAGTGGCAGCATATGTCCTAAAGGTTTCTTGTCTTCTATTCTGTTGTTGGTGATAATCATTGTTATGGTTGTTATTGTTATAGTTATTTTGATAGTTGTTGTTGTTGATGATGTTTCCCTTATCCTCAAACTTTCATTTGTGATCATTGGTTTCTTGCACAGAATTATGCTTTATTATCTGATCCATTAACCTTTAGGCTATGTTGGTGGCTTCCCTCCAAAGTTTGAGGCTAGAGGCAGTAACGAATTTCTTCAGACTTTCTGGTAATCCACTGATGAAGACTTTCATGAGTTTTTCAGAATTTGGCACCATGTTTGGGCATAAAACTGCCAATTCCTGGAATCTTCTAATGTAAGTCTTAAGATCATTTCCTTTCACAACCAAGTTGTAAAATTCGTCTTCTATTTTCTTGACTTCAGTTCGAGGGCAATACTTATTTGTCAGAAGTCTTTTTAATTCAGTCCAGATGATTTGATTAGCTTGATCTATTCCCATAGGTTGGGCGTATGCATTCCACCAGGACAAGGCATCATCAGTCAGAGTACCAGTAGCAAATGTCACTTTGTTTTCTTCAGCACATCTGCTACGAGAGAATACTGATTCGGTTCGTTCAAACCAGCGGATAAGGCCAACTGCTCCTTCCGTACCATTGAAGTAGAAAGTGACCATCTTATGAACTCCTTTATAGTTTTCCCATTTGTTGCTACAAGAGTTCGTGTAGGACCGATGTTCCTGTTAGGGATTACTAGTATTTGCCATGGTTGCAGCTTGTGCTTCCAGAGCCGAGGTGACACTGTCAGCAACTAGTTTTCTAATGGCAGCTTGAGTCATGGCCGGTGCTTCAGATGTTGACGTCCTTTTGGGAGGCATTCTATCAACATAAGACAACACGTAATAAGAATGACATCACAAGTTTTGAAAGGTAATACTTAAAAATGTGATGCTTAAAAATGCTTAAAGAGTAATGCTTATTTTTGAACTTTAAGCACTTATAAGCATCTAGAGGTTATGGTATGATTCATAATAGAGAAAATGGAGATAATGATGCATATGATGATGACAGAGAAAATTGTAATATTAGAAAAAAGACTTCGGTCACCCCTGTATTTTACTGTTATTATAGCTCGTAGTTTTAATAGTTAATAGTACGTTTTTCGGTTTTAGTCGGGTACAAATACCCTATATTGAAAGTACTATATATAGCCTCTTCAACTTAGAAGAGGAAACTAGTTCATAAATTCCATTTACAAAAAGAAAACACTTTCCTCTCTCTAGAATTTCTCTCTCAAGTGTTTCTCTCTCTAGAAACTAGCCCGATCCAAGAATCGACCCCGTGTTATTATATAGGATATACCACAAGATGGTATCAAAGCTAATGGATGATAGATCATGTTATGTGCATTTCTTGCTTGATTTAGTCGAAAATTACCTTTGAAGCACAGCTCGTTTTTTGAAGATCCCGAATTTTGTTGTTTTGTATGGATAAAGTTTGGGGTGTTTTCTAGGATCTATTACCTTATGGTATTGTGTTGGTGCAAAAGAAATCAAGCAAAATCATTCAAACGGGTGATTTATAGGTGATTTGTGTGAAAAACGTCGTTTTTTCTTCGTGAGAAGTTGCCAAAAATAAAAAAAAAAAAAATGGGGTGGGGGGGGGGGGGGGGGGGGGTGGGTTAAAAAAAAAAGGGGGGGGGGGGAAAAAAAAAGGGGGTGGGGGGGAGGTGAAAAAGGTGGGGGGAATAAAAAAAAAAAATTATAAAAAAAAATAAATAAAAAAAATAAAATAAAAAAAAAAAAAAATGGGGGGGGAAAAATAAAAACATAAAAAAAGGGTTTAATAAAATATAAAAAAAAAAAAAAATAAAATATTGAAGGGGGGGGGGGGGGGGGGGGGTAAAAAAAAAAATATATAAATAAAATATAATAATAAAAAAAAAAAAAAAAATAAAAAATAAATATATAAAAAAAAAAAAAAAAATAATAATAAAAAAAAAGAATGAGAAAAAAATAAAAAAAAAAAATAAAAAAAAAAAAAAAAATAAAAAAATAAAAAAATGGGGGTGATTTTTTTTTTTTGGGGGGGGGGGGGGGTTTTTTTTTTTTTTTTTTTTTTATATAATTATATAAATAAATATATAAAATATTTATATAAAAATAAAAAAATAATATATATAATTTAAAAATAAAAAAAAAAAAAAAATAAAAAAATATATAAAAAAAAAAAAAACAAAAAAGAATTTCCTCACGGCGGTTTGCTGAAAAAATAGTATTTTATTTAAGAGGTTTACCAACCCTCTACACACGGCGGTTGCTAAGGTGGCGAGTTTGCACAAGCGGCGAGTTGTTACTAAGCACGGTTTGCTTACCGGCGGTGTTGAACAGGTGCGAGTTGCTCAAGAGGCAGTTGTTTACTAAGCAGGCGGTTTGCGTACCAAGCGGGTTAACAGGTTATCAACGGGTTGAAATTAGTTTAAATAGAAAAATTCTAAGAAAGGAAAAAAAACTGCTGCGGTGTAAAACTCCTACGACGTTTGATTAAATCTCTCGCGCGGTTGATTGCACGAGTTGACTTCGGCGAGTTGCCTTAAAATTCCACCGGCGAGTTGTCTTAATTCCTCGCGGCGGGTTGCTTGGCAGCGAGTTGCCTTAAACTTCCACCGGCGAGTTGCCTTATTTCTTTGCAGCGGTTTGGTAGCCTTTGGCGGCGAGTTGAGCTTCTGTCTTAGAAATTTGAAATATCTCAAACTCGAGATTTAATTTCACTAAAACAAAATACGAATACGTTAACCTCACCACTTTTAACGTACACTTACTAATCATTGATTGATCAAAACATATCATATCATAATAATACAAGATGTCTAGTATGCAAGAAGACATCCAGTGTGCAGTTCTGATACACGCCCACCAATGCTTGATAGAACAGACTTTGAATCTTGGCAACAACGTAACGCCTGTACTGTCTCAGGAAAGATAATGGAGAGAATATTAAGAATTCATTGAAGAAGGACCCATTTCAGATGGAACGGTCTTAGATATTTTATTACTGGAGGAACCGAGGGTGCAGTTCAACAAGGTCCAGTACGTGCTAGAGTCCTTAAAAGACCGTTTCGGCTGAAGAAAAGGAAAGGTATAAAGCTGACATTCGTGCAACCAATATCCTACTTCAGGTATACAAATGGACATCTACTCACTCATCATCGCTATAACAGACGCTACGAACTTGTGGAAAACGGGAAGATGATTCGGAAGGTTCTGAGTTAACAAAGGATACAGGGAATCTTAGTAGACGATGAATTTGAACACTTCCCGTCTAATCAAAGGAGAAACCATTCAAGGATAATATCGTTAGGGTTTTACGAAGCTCCTTAAGGACAATGAGAAACATCAAAATGACATGTCCAGGATGCAGCTTAACTCTAAGTCATAGTGAACAACATGTTTCGTGAGTGGAGTAGATTCATACTGAAGTCAAACTAACAGAGGTTTGAAAGAGTCAAACTGTGATCAGTTTTTATACCTACTTAAAGCAAACATGAGGTTCATTGCTAAATTGAAGAACAGAATTATGTGAACGGTCGGTCATCCAAATAAGATCCTTTTGGCACTAGTGTCACGGACGCCTCATTCAGCAGTATCCAACACAATCATCCAGTCTCCGCAATGCCTCACAGAACCATAGCCTCTGACACTTTCACCTGGACTCAGGAGCGCTTCACAAAAACTGGATTGAAAGTTTATCCAACACACTGGCCCTCCTTACTCAATCGTATAAATCACATCTTCCTCAAACTAACAATCAACTTAGAGCTTCGTCTAATGCAAGGAACAACGCTATGGTTCAAGACGGGAAAGTTGTGGTTCAAGGTGTCCGTGGAAGATACATCGACTTAATCAAGGAAAAACCAGTCAGAGAAACCAATCAAGAGGAAATGGTGTAGCGGGAAATGTAGGAGCTCAGAACAGAGGAGGCATGATTAATCCTGGTCAAGCGAAACCCATCAAGTGCTACAACTGTAACGGACTAGGGGCTACATAGCACGTGAATGTCCAAGACCAAAGCGACTTCAAGATTCAGACTACATCAAGGA
Source organism: Tanacetum coccineum (assembly GCA_026074375.1). Taxonomy (NCBI): domain Eukaryota; kingdom Viridiplantae; phylum Streptophyta; class Magnoliopsida; order Asterales; family Asteraceae; genus Tanacetum; species Tanacetum coccineum. The sequence continues at coordinate 34,104 of BQNB010009530.1, read as the reverse complement.
CATGATGCACTATGCAACCCAGGAGAGTGGAGCAGTACTGGATGAAGAACAGTCATTGTTTCTTGCAGGAGAACAGGTTACCAACGTTGATGATGATGTGGATGACTCACAGGAGAATGATTTGGCACTCAATGTGGACCATATTTTGAAGTTGATGAATGTGATGCATCGACTCTGATGTTGATGAGGGTCCCCACTTACAAACATTTTCATGGCAAATCTCAACATCTGAGATCCAATCTACATGAAGCCGGGCCATCATACGACTCGAATAACCATTGAGGTACAAGACATGATGCTTTGTAGATCATATGGATGAGTATCATGAATGTACACGAGATGCAAAACATGTACACACAACTACGTGTTTGACTCTGATGCTGACTATACAAGTGATAGTAACTTATTCGTATGATCAGTATGTGAAGACAACGAAGAACAGGTTTTGTACAATGTAATGCAATCTTCTGGTACAAAATGAATGCACTTAATGTCCTATTCCTCGATGAAATTGCATGACAGGTGACAAAGTATATAAAAAGATTAACAAATTAGCCAGACATGTTAATGAATGACTCAGTGACCTCTAACTTGCGAGATATAAGGAACTGTCCGGGGGAATATGAAAATGGGCAAAGTTTGAATAACTGATAGAGAACGAAAAAATTGATGAACAAATTCGAAATAATATCTCAACCGAAATAGAAAGGAAACGTTTTAAAAATCCGAACTTCCATTCAGCACAAATACTCCTTAGTTCTACTGTTAACCATTTATAAGTCAAAGACAGAACAGAAGTAAACTTATGAAAAGATTTTAATCAAAAGGAAGACAAATTCCTTGAAGAGTTTTTAGACTTAAAGAAGCTAAAAGATAAGATTAAAGATAGATTATACAAACAGGATCAGTCTAATTCAAACCGGTTCACAGGTTGTGGTAAACAAATCTTTTTTATGATGAAAAACACAAGTAGCAATAGCCTACAAAAATCCTGTATGCCTCGCTCGTGCAAATGCAGCTCACTGCTCTGTATAATGGTCATAGTACTTGTCCACTACCAATCAATACACACTGTCATACATGACTTAGAGGATACGCTTGAGTTAGCTGAGATAACTAGGAAATATAAATGCTGTTGAAAACAAAAGCCCTCTATGTGTGGAAAATAAAGTTAGGATTGGCCCCCCCCCCCCCCCCAGATTACTCGAAAGAGAACTTTCTTGCAAACTTTGCTCCTCAAAGAAATCTGACCCCAGAACAGATATTTTGGTCCATAGATGACAACAACAGGAAAAAGGCCGAGACCTTAGCTCCAAAACGAATTTCAGCATTGATAGTGTATCCACCCAATACTCCTGTCAAGCTTGTCCCCAGAATTCTTCCAACTAAAAGTCAGGTGAAAATTAATCTTTATGTACTCACATAACTTTTTACGGAATTTGACAAAACTTGCAAAACTAGAATCACACCATCAGGTCTTACAGAGGGGGAAAGAGGTTTTGAGCAAACAAAAAGATGTTACCTCACTGAAGTTATTCCATTTTTCAAAACTCTTAAAGAACACTTTGTTGGAGTTCAAAACCCTCTTTAAAGAAGTTAAAGAAATGGAAGAAATTTTTGATCAAATGAATAACGAAGTGGACAAGAATACTGTAGACAAGCAATGTGCTGAAATTGAAAAGAAAAACCTTCTCATTGAAAATGAGAATCTGATTGTTAATTGCTTGTCGACTCAACTGCTGTATGATGTGGAAAAATCACGTTGTCTAGATCTTGAAGCTGACATGTCTAAAGTTCATGATGAGTCAAAACTTATTTCAAAACTTGAAAGGGAATGCCTAAATTTGCAATTAAAGTATCAACATCTTCAAGAAAGTTTTGATAATAAAAAATCACAAGCATCACAGGAAGCTCCTGATTTTAACTCATTCTTTAAAATCAAGAATCTCGAACATCAGATTAAAGAAAAAGATAACGTGATTCGACACTTGAAAGATCTAGTCGCTAGTGTGAATGACAGAAGTCGTGAGCCTCATAATGCTGTAGATGTCACTGCTCTTATTGAACAAAATGATTGCGATAGAGTAGAACTAGAAAAGGTCAAACAACATTACAAGGAATTGTATGACTCAATTAAGATCACGCGTGCTCACACAAGTGAAAAGACATCTACCATGTTGAATGAGATTGAGAGTCTAAAAGCTCAATTGCGAAGCAAAGAGCCTTGTTTCACTAGTGACTATGTCAAACCAAAAGTTCTTGCTCCTGGCATGTATGCCATTGACGTTAAACCCATCCCTCATCCCCTTAAGAATAATAGGAGTGCTCATTTAAACTATATCAGCCATCTTAAGGAGAGTGTAGAAACGGTTAGGGAGATTGTAGAGGAAGCTAGAGTAGTTAAACCACTGGATAGTTCACTTAACTATGCTTGCCGATACACTAAGTTATCTCAGGAATTGTTACAATGTGTGATTGGCACTTGCCCAAAAAGTTTCAATGAAAGAGATAACAAGGCTCCCTCTACCCCTGTTACTAGGAAAAAGCAAGTTACGTTTAGTGATAAACCAGGAACTTCTTCTAGTAACGCACAGAAACACAAAGTGCACCAGAGAGTTCAACTGACTCCCTATCCATGAGCTTCCTCTACAAAGAAAACAATTCCACTAAAGCAAGCGTCAACGCCTTGAAGCTATACAAAGAAAAATAGGATCGGCCTGCTAAGAAGAAATAGAAGGATGTAGAAGATACGCCTTAACAAATAAAGTCATTTGGACAAAAGTGAATCGGGTTGATTCTAGCATTAGCTCTAAGCGTGTTGTAATTAATTCGAATTCTGAATCTGTAAACTCTGCAAGTCATGGAATGTGTGTTGTTAATATCTTGAATTCTGTGAATGCTACCCCCACCGTTAGAATTGTCTTGAATAAAGAGAAACAGATCTGGAAACCAAAAGGCAAACTGTCTGATAACAGTTTAAACAAGTCCAAGCAGATCTGGAAACCAAAAGGCAAACTGTCTGATAACAGTTTGTCCAAGACCCAGCGGGTTTGGAAAGCTACGGGAAAACTATTTGGCAGATTATTGGTTATCCATTGGAGACCTACATGAAAAGAACTCACCTTAGGAAAACAATGATGTGTTCTCAATGGAGACCCACAGGGAAGAAATTTGCCTTAGGGGAAATATGCCAGTTAACTAAGCTTTCTGTGAAATGTTCTACTCTATATGCTAACCAACAGGACCCCAACAAAAATTAGGGAACCGAAATTCCAAACTCTCCAAACTCGAGACTTGTTGCAAATGCAGTCGTACAGGTCATGCCTTTGGTAGCATGGACACAGCGACGCAAAACAATATGACGGGGAATCGTGCATAAGCTCAGGAATTATGTGGAAAAGTTCATCGGGTCGGTCTGATTCGGGATGTTTTTAATGATCACTTAGGACTACATGGGTTAATTGGAGATTATGTTATGGGTGACAGTGTGATCTCAGAGTATAGCGACGTGGAGGGACTTGGACACAATCTTTCTCTGTATGGAAATAGTGTGATTCTGATCTTGAAGTGGCCTTCAGAAAGCATACGTGCTTTGTTCGTGATATTAATGGTACAGATATCCTTAAAGGTAGTCGTGGCACCAATTTGTACACGATATCGATTGATGAAATGATGAAGTCTTCTCCGATATGCTTGCTGTCCAAAGCTTCCAAGTCCAAATCATGGTTGTGGCATCGTCGTTTAAACCATTTAAACTTCGGCACGATAAATGATCTTGCTCGAAAAGATCTGGTTAGAGGTCTACCTAGATTGAAGTTTGAAAAGGATCATCTTTGCTCAGCCTGTCAACTTGGAAAAAGCAAGAAGTTCTCCCACCGGCCAAAATCTGAAAATACAAATATGGAAGTTCTTCATACCCTTCACATGGATCTGTGCGGTCCAATGAGAGTCGAGAGCATTAAAGGAAAGAAATACATCTTAGTCATCGTGGATGACTATTCAAGATTCACATGGGTAAAATTCTTGAGGTCAAAGGATGAAACTCCAGAGTTTGTCACCAACTTTCTTAAGCAAATACAGGTTGGCCTCAACAAAACAGTCAGATTCATCCGCACAGATAACGGAACGGAATTCGTCAACCAAGTTATGTCTGAATACTATGAAGGTGTTGGCATATTTCATCAAAAGTCTGTTCCGAGAACTCCTCAACAAAATGGCGTTGTTGAAAGACGTAATCGTACACTGGTGGAAGCAGCACGTACAATGATGATATTCTCGAAAGCTCCCATGTTTCTATGGGCAGAAGCTGTAGCCACTGCCTGTTATACCCAGAACCGATCACTAATTCATACTCGTCATAACAAAACACCTTATGAGCTTGTGCATGATAAAAAGCCTGATCTTACATTCTTTCGAGTATTTGGTGCTCTGTGCTATCCTGCAAATGATAGCGAAAATCTAGGAAAATTTCAAGCCAAAGCTGACATTGGGATTTTCGTTGGGTATGCTCCTAGCAGGAAGGGCTATAGGATCTACAACAAGAGAACTCGTCGATTAATGGAAACAATTCACGTCACATTCGATGAGATGCATCAGTCAATGGCTCCTGTACGGATCAGTTCAGGACCCGAGCCTATCATGATGACCCCTGGACAACTCAAAACAGGGCTCGCTCCAACCGACAAAGAGCTGGAAATGTTATTTCAACCGATGTTTGATGAACACCTTGAACAATCTCGAGTTAATGAACCAGTACCTTCTGCTACTAAATTTAATGCTCAAGTTGTCCCACCAGGTACATCTTTGTCTACAACAATTGCTCAAGATGCACCATCAACAAGTGCTTCATCGTCAACATCCGATATTCATCTTCCAGTCCAACATCAAGAAATTGCAGAAGAACCCATTCAAGAAGACACCCCAATCATTCACGATGTTCTTCCTCCTTCACATAACCTTGTTACTGGAGATCCAGGTTCGGCACAATCATCATCTGGGAATGTTAATGCAGCGGAACCCAACCAAGTTAACTACCCTCCAGATCATCTCAGAAGATGGACCAAAGATCATCCTCTGGATAACATTGTTGGCAATCCCTCTCGTCCTGTATCAACCAGAAAACAGTTAGCATCCGATGCTTTGTGGTGCTGTTTTCATACTGAACTGTCCAGAGTCGAACCCAAGAACTTCAAAATGGCCGTGATAGAAGACTGCTGGTTTCAAGCCATGCAAGATGAAATTCACGAATTTGATCGACTTGAAGTATGGGAATTAGTACCTCGCCCAATCTATGTTATGGTTATCGCTCTCAAGTGGATCTACAAAGTAAAGCTTGATGAATATGGTGATGTACTGAAAAACAAAGCTCGGTTAGTTGCAAAGGGATATCGTCAGGAGGAAGGTATTGATTTTGAAGAATCGTTTGCTCCAGTTGCACGGATAGAGGCCATCAGAATATTCATTGCAAATGCCGCAACCAAGAATATGATCATCTATCATATGGATGTCAAAACTGCTTTTCTGAATGGTGATCTTCAAGAAGAAGTCTTTGTCAGTCAACCTGAATAATTTGAAGACCAGGATAATCCTACTCACGTTTATCGTCTGAAGGAGACTCTTTATGGGCTAAAGCAGGCACCAAGGGCGTGGTATGACACACTATCAAAGTTCCTGATGGCAAACAATTTCTTCAAGGGTGCCGTGGATCCAACGTTATTCACACGCAAATCAGGCAAACACATTCTACTTGTTCAAATATACGTAGATGACATCATTTTTGCCTCAACAGATCATAATGCGTGTAACATATTTTCCAAAGAGATGAGCTCCAAATTTCAGATGTCGATGATGGGACAAATGTCGTTTTTCTTAGGACTTCAAGTTTCTCAAAGTCCCGGAGGCATCTTTATTAACCAAGCGAAATATGCTCTCGAAACCTTAAAGAAATATGGAATGGATCTCTCTGACCCTGTCGATACACCAATGGTGGATCGATTGAAACTGGACGAGGATCTCATGGGGATTCCAGTTGACCAAACTCGATTTAGAGGAATGGTTGGCTCCCTAATGTACCTTACAGCCAGTAGACCCGACCTTGTATTCGCTGTTTGCATGTGTGCTAGATATCAGGCTAAGCCTACCAAAAAGCACTTTGAAGCTATCAAACGTGTCTTTCGGTACTTGAAAGGAACCATTAACATGGGTCTTTGGTATCCGAAAGACAACGCCATGTCACTAACAGCTTATGCAGATGCGGATCATGCGGGATGTCAAGATTCAAGAAGAAGTACGTCGGGAAGTGCTCAGTTTCTTGGAGATAGATTGGTTAGCTGGTCATCAAAGAAACAACGAAGCACGGCAATATCAACTACAGAGGCTGAATACATAGCCATGTCTGGATGCTGTGCTCAAATCCTTTGGATGCGATCCCAGCTCAAAGACTACGGATTTGATTTCAATAAAATTCCTCTGTACTGTGATAACAAAAGTGCTATTGCTCTGTGCTGCAACAACGTCCAGCACTCTCGCTCTAAACACATTGACATACGGCACCATTTCATCCGAGAGCAAGTGGAAAATAGAGTGGTTGAACTCTACTTCGTGGAAACTAATTATCAACTTGCAGATATTCTCACCAAAGCCTTACCAAGAGAACGGTTCGAATTTCTTCTTCCACGCCTAGGCATGAAGAGTTTGACCCCTGAAACTCTCAAACGCCTTCAAGAAGGCAATGATGAGTAACCCAAATGCCTTCATGTATCCTTTAAAAAAAAAAATCTATATGTGTTTATTAATAATAATAATAAAATACTTAGGAAATATTTTAAGTCATTTGGAATTACTAAAAGGCTTGCAATTACTTCAAATTGCAACCCGGTTTAATGTCTGGGCATGGATTACGTTATATCCATGCTTTGTGGGAGTGCATGGATTACTTATATCCATGCTTTATGGGAGTTAAGTAATACATTTGGTGATGGGGAGCGGTTCGCCTATCTTTTCCATCTCATCAACGACTACTCTCGTTCAATAGAAACCGGTCGTTGTTTGAGGGGGAGAATGTGAAAAAATCCTAAAGGGTATAAAAGACCGTAGGGTTTGCTATAAAAGTGCCTAATCTTAGATGGTTGTGTAATCTAATAGGCATAAATATTTGAAGGGGAGTTAATTAAATTTAAAATCAAAGTCCAAAGTTATACTATTGTTGTAATGTTTAGGGTATAAAAAGCATTTGGTCTTTGTTTCCTAGCTTTATTAACCAATAGGGACTAAGTTGGCCAATTGCCTAATCTTAGAAATGCCTTAGAAATACTTAAAACAAGAAATAAAAGAAGATGGAAACCAAAGGGACCAAATCTGCCAAGTATGTAACTTAGGAGTATAAATAGGCGGCGAGTTGCCATTTGGTCAAAAGTTTCAAAAATCGGTCAAAGTCAAAACAATCTCTCTCTCTTTCACGCAACTCGCCGCCAAGAACCAAAACATCAAGTCGCTGATTTCGTGTGTTTCTCGTAAAGGTAATCATAGATCCTTTATCTATATCATTTATTATGTGTGTACATCAAAGGAATCGATCGAATACACATTGAAAGGTGTAGAAAAAATAGATTTAGGGTCGTTTTTAGTGTTGTAAGGTGTGCGTTAGATGCTGGGAATCATTCATTAGGTATATATGAATAGGTTTTGATGTGTGGTTTTATATTTCAAACCTTAGTGAAGGAGTTACCATTAATTCTTACCGGCGAGTTGCGTGTTTTTCTTAATGGCGAGTTGCTTACTTTATTATTTATTAATAAAATTACTCAACCCGCCGGTTGCTTTAACGGCGGGTTGACAAACCAGCGGGTTGACAACAACGAGTTGCTTTTTACGGCGGGTTGACAAACCAGCGGGTTGACTACAGCGGGTTGCTTTAACGGCGGGTTGACAAACCAGTGGGTTGACTACAACGAGTTGCCTAAACGGCGGTTTGCCAACAGCGGGTTACTAACGGCGGGTTGACTACAGCGAGTTGCCTAAACGGCGGTTTGCCAACAGCGGGTTACCAACGGCGGGTTGGCAACAACGAGTTGCCTAAACAACGGGTTACCTTATGGCGGGTTGTCTAACAGCGGGTTGTCTAAACAGCGGGTTGCCATAATTTTTTCTATTATTTTAATCCAACAGGTAAACCGCCGTCTCTCGGCGGTTTGGTCGAATATTTCATATTTTCGCGGCGGTTTGCTCAATTCTCCTAACGGCGAGTTGGCATTCTGCCTAGCGGCGGTTTGGGCTAAATTTCATATTTTGACCCATTTGAGCCCAATAATCTATCAAGGCCCATTCAAATGACCCAGTTGCTTTTCTAAATCCCATCCGGGCTTAGTTAACAAGTAATTGATCCTGTTGGATAATTAGTAGATTTTAATCAAACCAGAGTTACAACTGTTTTAATCAATCGTGCAGTTACATGACTTTTATCAATGCTAACGTTCTCTCTAACTTCGTTTCTCTGCAATGTTTGTCTTCTTTGTTAAATGCTCTTTTGCAGAATACGATGGCAGAACAAAATGTTCCCGCTCAACCTCCTACAAGAACAGATGAGCAGATTGTACCACGTTCTCAGTGGTTAACAATCGGGAAAAGCAACCTTCTGTTCAACGCACAAAAGATTCAAAAGAACCCCATCTTTCAGATATCAGTGGACATCCTGAGTAATACCAACTTCTTCCAAGCATTCACTGCCTCAGCAAATGTTCCTGCTATCTACCTGCAACAGTTCTGGAAAACAATGTCATATAACGAGAAGACTGGGGTTTATAGTTGTCAAGTTGATGAACAATGGTTCGATCTAAGTGCTGATCTTCTCAGAAAGGCATTAGCGATTACTCCTGTCAACCCAGCTCACCCATTTGAGTTACCTCCGTCTGGTGACACGGTGATTGATTTTGTTAATGAGCTGGGATATCCTGAACCTGTAGAAATTGTCTCCAGTATACGGACGAATTATGTGTATCAACCTTGGAGGGCAATTCTATCCTTGCTCAACCAGTGCTTGACAGGAAAGACTTCTGGCAGTGACAAACCCAGACACCCAGTTCTGCAAATGCTGTGGGGAATCGTCACTCAAACTAATGTTGATCATGCAGAGCTGATATGGGAAGAGTTTACTCAAGGGATCCAGACATTTTTCTCACACAAAGCAAGCCACAAAGCCAGTCTGAAGAACCCAAAGAAGAAAGTAACTCCTCTCCTCATCCCTTATGGACGGTTTTCCAAAGTGATAATCTATTACTTGGCAAGTAATAACAACATCCATCGACGTCCTGATTCTGCTGTTCATCACACTGGAGATGATTATTCAACGATAACGTGAGTAGGTGTTCATGGTCTTCAAATCCTTCCAGTTGACTGACAAAGACTTCGTTCTTGAAGATCACCATTCAGAAAAGTATTTTTAGACATCCATCTGGTAGATGATTATTTCTTGGGTTTTCGGCATTGGCCAGGAATATTCTGATTGCCTTCTATCCGTGCAGAGCAGGAGAAAACGATTCTTCAAAATCAATACCTCCCTCCTGACGATACCCTATGCAACTAACCGAGCATTGTTGTTTCCATACAGTCACCATATACATCTACTTCAACTTGTAGATCCACTTGAGAGCGATCAACCATAACATAGATTGGTCGAGGGACTAATTCCCATAACTTCAATCGTATCAAATCCGTGAACTTCATCTGCATGGCTATGAAACACATTCTTCATCACGGCCCATTTTGAAGTTCTTGGGATCGACTTTGGACAGTTCCGGTTAATGGTACACAGCACCACAAAGCATCAGATGCAACTGTTTTCTGGTTGATACCGGACTAGAGGGAATGCCAACGATGTTATCCAAGGAGATCCTTTGGGTTCCATCTTCTGATATGATCTGGAGGTAGTTAACTTTGTGGGTTCATCCTGCATTAACATTCCCAGAATGGAGGATTGTGGCCTAACCTGATCTCCAGTAAACAAGGTGAATGTGAAGGATGAAGAACATCGTGATGATTGGTGAGTCTTCTTGAATTGGTTCTTCTGTAATTTCTTGAAGTTGGACTGGAAGTAATGAATATCGAATGTTGACGATGAATCACAAGTTGATGTGCATCTTGAGCAAAAGATGTAAATACAAAGAGTACCAGGTGAGGACAACTAGCATTTAATTTCAGTACAAAAGTGAATTGGATCAATCAACTCGATATTGTTCAAGGTGTTCATCAAACATTGGTTTGAAATAACAATCTCCAGCTCTTTGTCGGTTTGGAGCAGCCCTGATTTGAGGTTGACCGGGGTCACGATGAAAGGCTCGGGTCCTGAACACTGATGCGTGCAGAGCCATTGACAGATTGTATCTCATCGAATGTGACTGAATTTGTTTTCCATTAATCGACGAGTATCTCTGGTTATATTTCATAGCCCTTCCTGCAAGGGAAGGCATACCCAACGAAAAATCCCAATGTCCAGCTTTGCTTTAAATTTTCCTAGATTTTTGCAATCAATATTGTATGAAAGCACATAGCACCAAATACTCGAAAGAATGTAAGATCGGGCATCTTATCATGCACAACCATAAGGGGGTTTTGTTATGACGAGTAATAATGAGTTTGAATCGGTTCTTGGTGTAACAAGCAGCAACAGCTTCTGCCCAAAGAAACATGGAGCTTACGATGAAATATCACATTGTCCGTGCAGCATCCCACCAGTGTAAACGATTACGTCATTCAACATACGCCATTTGTTGAGAGTTTGCTTTGGAAACATACTTTTTGATGAAATATGCCAACACCTTCATAGTAATCAGACATCGCTTGGTTGACAATTCTGGTTCCATATCTGAGCAATGAATCGGACTATTTTGTTGAGGCAACCTGAAATTTTGCTTATGAAAGTTGGATGACAAACTCTGGAAGTTTCATCCTTTGACCTCAAGAACTTATACACATGTGAATCTTGAATAGTCCATCCACGATGACAAGAAATGTATTACTTTCCTTAATGCTCTGGACTCTCAATGGACCACACAGATCCATGGTGAATGGTATGAAGAACTTCCACATTTGTAATTTTTCAGAATTTTGGCCGGTGGGCGAACTTCATGCCTTTTTCCAAGTTGACAGCAGAGCAAATATGATCCTTTTCAAACTTTAATCTGGTTAGACCCTCTAACAAGAATCTTTTTTCGAGCAATATCATTTATGTGCCGAGTTAAATGGTGTTAAACCCGATGCCACAACCATGAATTGACTTGGAAGCTTTTTGGGAACACAAGCATATCGAGAAGACTTCATCATTTCATCAATCGATATCGTGAACAAAATTGGTGCCACGACAGCCTTTAAAGTATATTATTGTTACCATTAAGTATCACGAACAAAGGGGCATGTATGCTTTCAGAAGGCCACTTCAGAGATCCAAATCACAAAATTGCCCTACAGAGAAATAGATTGTGTCCAAGTCCACTCCCACCGTATAAACTCTTGAGATCACACTGTCACCCATAACATAATCTCCATAACCCATGATTGCTCCTAAGTGATCATTCCCGAATCTGACTGACCCGATGAACTTTTCCACAAAATTCATGAGCTTTGAACGATTCCCCCTTCATATGTTTTAGCAGCCTAGTCCAGATAACCCAAAGCAATGACCTGTAACGACCTGCCATTTGAAAACAGTCGAGTTTTGGAGAGTTTGGAAATTCGAATCCCCAATTCTTGCTGGGACCTGTTGGTTAGCCATATAGAGTAGAAACATATCACAGAAAGCATCGTTAACGGCATATTCCCCTAAGGCAAATTTCTTTCCTGGGTCTCCATTGAGATTCCACAATCAAGTTTATCCTAAGTTTGATTTCATTCCTGTGGGACTCCATTGATAACCATTAACTGCAAATAGTTTTCCGTAGCTTTCCAAACCCGCTGTGGTCTTGGACAAACTGTTACAGACAGTTTTTGCCTTTTGGTTCCAGATCAGCTTGGTCCTTGTTTAAACTGTTATCAACAGTTTGCCTTATGGTTTCCAGATCTGTTTTCTCTTTATTCAACACAATTCTAACGGTGGCGTAGCATTCCACAGAATCAAAATATTAACAACACCCATCAATACTTTAATTTACAGATTCAGAATTCGAATTAAGTACAACACGCTTAGAGCTAATGCTAGAATCAACCCGATTCACTTTTGTCCAAACTGACTTATTTATCCTAAGGCGTACTTCTAGTTCCTTCTTATTCTCCTTCTTAGCAGGCAGGATCCTATTTTTCTTTGTATTGCTTCTAGGCTTTGATCCGCTTGCTTCAGTGGAATCGTTTAACTCCTGTAGATGGGTAGCACAGGATAATAGTCATTGAACTCTTCTGTGCACTTTGTGTTCTGTGTGGTTGCTAGAAGAAGTTTCTTGGTTTATCACTAAACGTAACTTGCTTTTACCCCCTAGGAACATGGGTAGAGGTTCACTATATCTCTTTCATTGAAACTTTTTGGGCAAGTGCCAATCACACATTCTAACAATTCCTGAGATAACTATTTTACCGGCAAGCATAGATAATTAACTATCCAGTGGTTGAACTACTCTAGCATCCTTTATCAATCTCCATAACCGTTTCAACACTCTCCTTTAAGATGCTAATATAGTTTAAATAAGGCACTCCTATTGTTCTTAAGGGGATGAGGGATGGGTTTAACGTCAATGACATACATGCCAGGAGCAAGAACTTTTGGTTTGACATAGTCACTAGTGAAACAAGGCTCTTTGCTTCGCAATTGAGCTTTTAGACTCTCAATCTCATTCAACATGGTAGATGTCTTTTCACTTGTGTGAGCACGCGTGATCTTAATTGAGTCATACATTTCCTTGTAATGTTGTTTGACCTTTTCTAGTTCTACTCTATCGCAATCATTTTGTTCAATAAGAGCAGTGACATCTACAACATTATAAGGCTCACGACTTCTGTCATTCACACTAGCGACTAGATCTTTCAAGTGTCGAATCACGTTATCTTTTTCTTTAATCTGATGTTCGAGATTCTTGATTTTAAAGAATGAGTTAAAATCAGGAGCTTCCTCATATGCATAGTGGAGTTTTTTATTATCAAAACTTTCTTGAAGATGTTGATACTTTAATTGCAAATTTAGGTATTCCCTTTCAAGTTTTGAAATAAGTTTTGACTCATCATGAACTTTAGACATGTCAGCTTCAAGATCTAGACAACGTGATTTTTCCACATCATACAGCAGTTGAGTCGACAAACAATTTACAATCAGATTCTCATTTTCAATGAGAAGGTTTTTCTTTTCAATTTCAGCACATTGCTTGTCTACAGTATTCTTGTCCACTTCGTTATTCATTTGATCAAAAATTTCTTCCATTTCTTTAACTTCTTTAAAAGAGGGGTTGGTTTTGAACTCCAACAAAGTGTTCTTTAAGAGTTTTGAAAAATGGAATAACTTCAGTGAGGTAACATCTTTTCGTTTGCTCAAAACCTCTTTCCCCCTCTGTAAGACCTGATGGGGTGATTCTAGTTTTGCAAGTTTTGTCAAATTCCGTAAAAAGTGTGTGAAGTACATTAAAGATTAATCTTCACTTACTTTTAGTTGAAGAATTCTGGGGACAACTTGACAGGAGTATTGGGTGGAACACTGTCAATGCTGAAATTGTTTGGAGCTAAGTCTCAGCCTTTTTCTGTTTTGTCATCTAAGGACCAAAAATATGTATCTGGGGTCAGATTTCTTTGGGAGCAAAGTTTGCAAGAAAGTTCTCTTTCGATAATCAGGGGAAAAATCCTAACTTTATTTTCCACACATAGAGGGCTTTGCATATTTGTCAACAGCAACTTTTCCAAGTTATCTCAAGCTAACTCACGTGTTCCACTGATCATGTAAGACAGTGGTGTATGATTGGTAGTGACAATTACATGACAATTTAATCATTATACAAAGCATACTTGAGCTTGCTTTGTCACGAGCGAGGCATACGGGATGTTAGTACCTATTGCTAACCTTGATGCTTTCATCCTAAAATGATTTTGGTTGACACACCATTTGAACTGTTTGAACCAGTGACTGATCCTGATTGTATAATCTAACTTCAATCTTATCTTTTAGGCTCTTTAAGTCAAAAACTCTCAAAGGAATTTGTCTTCTTTTGTTTTAAAATCCGTTTCAAAATGTTACTTCTTTGTCTTTGACTTATAATGTTCAACTGTAGAACTAAGGAGTATATGTACTGAATGAAGTTCAAGATTTTAAAGAGTTTCCCTTTCTGTTTTCTCCAGATGATTATTCTCATTTGGTTCAACAATTTTTCGTTCTCTATCAGTTTAATTCAAACTTTGCCCGTTTTTCATATTCCCCGACCAGTTCCTTATATCTCCAAGTTAGAGGTCCTGAGTCATTCATTACCATTTCTGGCGTACCGTTTAAACCTACTTTGTACACCCTGTTTCATGCATTCATCAAGAGATAGACATTAGTGCATCATTTCGTACAGAAGAAGCATTAATTGTACAACATGTTCTTCGTTGTCTTCCACATACTGATCATACGGAATAATATTACTATCACTCGTATAGTCAGCATCAGAGTCAACAACGTAGCTGTGTTGTACATCGTTTTGCATCTCGTGTACTTCATGATACTCATCCATATGATCTACAAAAGCATCATGATCTTGTACCTCAAATGGATTATTCGAGTCATATGATGGCCCGGCTTCATCGTAGATTGGATCTTCAGATGTGAGGCTTGCCATGAACATGGTCTGTGAAGTGGGACCCTCATCAACATCAGAGTCGAATGCATCACATTCATCAGCTTCAAAAATATGGTCCACATTGAGTGCCAAATCATTCTCGGTTGAATCATCCACATCATCATCAACGTTGGTAACCTGTTCCCCTGCAAGAAACAACGACTGTTCTTCATCCAGTACTGCTCCACTCTCCTGGGCTTGCATTAGTAGCATCTTTTCCTTGAAGTAGTCTGAATCTTGAAGTCACTTTGGCCTTGGACATTCACGTGCAATGTGCCCTAGTCCGTTACAGTTGTAGCACTTGATGGGATTGTCGCTTGACCAGGTATAATCATGCCTCCTCTATTCTGTCCTCCTACATTCCCACTACACCATTTCCCTCTTGCATTGTTTCTCTGAAATGTCCTCCTTGATTAATTGCATTGTAATCATCACGGACATCTTGAACCACAACTTTCCCGTCCTGAACCATAGCTTTATTCCTTGCTTAGACGAAGCTCAAAGTTGATTGTAGTTTGAGGAAGATGTGATCTGTTACGAATGTGTGGGGAGGGCAAGTGCTGTTGGATAAACCTTTCACAAGTTTTCTGTTTGAGAACTTCCAGAGTCCAGTTGAAAGTTGTCCAGCAAGGAGATGGTTTCTTGTTGTGGGATTTATGAGATTTGGATGATTGGTTGGATACTTCCTGAACGAGGCGTCCGACACTATGCCAAAGGATCATTATTTGGTTGACCGCCCTTTCATCATAATTCTGTTCTCAATAGCATGCACCTCATTTTGCTTTAAAAGTAGCATACAACTGATCACAGTTTGACTCTCAAACCTCTGTTAAGTGACTTCATATGAATCTACTCCACTCAGAAACATTTGATCACGAACTTTGAGTTAACGCATCCAGTGACGAAGGCCATCTTGATGTTTTCTCATGTCATTAATGAGCATTCGTAAACCTAACGTAGTATCCATGAATGTTTTCCTTCCTTTGATTTGACTGGAAGTGTTCAAATTCATCGTATAACTGAGATTCCCTGTCATCCTTTGTTAACTCAGAACCTTCCAGAATCATCTTCATGTTTTCCCAAATGTCTTTGGCGTCAGTATAGTGATTGATGAGTGAGTAGATGTCCTTTGGTATACCCTGAAGTAGGATATTGGTTGCACGAATGTCAGCTTTATACCTTTCCCATTCCTTCAGCTGAAAGTCGATAGGACTCTAGCACGTACTGGACCTTGTTTGAACTGCCACTCTCGTTTCCTCCAGTAACAACACTGAGACCATTCCCATATGAAATGGACCTTCTATAATGGACTTCATAATAGTTCTCTCCATTATCCTTTCCTAGACATTAACAGACGTATAAGTTGTTGCCAAGATTCAAAGTCAGTTCTATCAAGCATGTTGGGCTGTGTATCAGAACCTGCACACTGTTGTCTTCTTTTATACTAGACATCTTTGTATATTAAATTATATGTTTGATCGATCAATGATTAGTGAGTGTACGTTAAAAGTGGATGAGGTTAACATTATTCCATATTTTGTATTTAGTGATATCTAAATCCGTGATTTGAAATATTTCAAATTTCCAAGACAGAAGCTCAACTCGCCGCCAAAGGCTATCAAACCGCTGCAAAGAAATAAGCAACCCGCCGGTGGAATTTTAAGGCAACTCGCCGAACACAACTCGCTGCCAAGCAACCCGCCGCGAGGAATTAAGGCAACTCGCTGGTGAAATCTTAGGGCAACTCGCCGAACACAACTCGCTGCCAAGCAACCCGCCGCGAAGAATATTTTAATCAAACCGCCGTTGAGTTTCCTTAAGATATTTGCTATTTAAAATATTCAACCCGCTGATAACCTGTTCAAACCGCTGGTAAGCAAACCGCCGCTTAGTAATAACTCGCCGCTTGAGCAACTCGCCACCTAAGCAAACCGCTGGTAAGCAAACCGCTGCTTAGTAACAACTCGCCGCTTGAGCAACTCGCCACCTAAGCAACCCGCCGTGTGTCAGAGGGATTATGAAAACCTACTTAATAAAATAATATTTTTCAGCAAACCGCCGTGAAGAAATTCTGGCAACTCTCCACGAAGAACAACGACGTTTTTCACACAAAATCACCTATAAATCACCCTTTTGAACGATTTCGCTTGATTTCTTTTGCACAACACAGTACCACAAGGTAATAGCAACTAGAAACACCCAAACTTTATCATTACCAACAACAAAATTCGGAGATCTTAAAAAAACGAGCTAGAACACTTCAAAGGTACACTTTTTGATCTAAATCAAGCAAGAAATCGCACATACACACATCTACTACATACCATTAGCCTGTATACCAAATTGTGGTATATCCTATATCTAACACGGGTCGATTCTTGGATCTGGCTAGTTTCTAGAGAGAGAAACACTAGAGAGAATTTATTCTAGAGAGAGAAAGTGTTTTCTTTTGTAAATGAATTTATGACTAGCTTGCCTCTTCCAAAGTTGGAAGAGGCTATATATAGTACATACAATATACCGGGTATTCGTACCCGACTTAAAATCGAAAAACGTATTATTAACTATTAAACTACAGCAATAATAAACAGTAAAATACACAGGTGACCGAGTCTTTTTCTAATATCTCAGCAATATATATATATATATTAATATAATATATAGTAATATTAATATATATATATATATATATATATATATAGAATTCTTAAATTGCCTATTCGTTTACTATTTTCGTAGTAAGAATATATATATATATATATACATATATGCTAGTATTTATTTTCTTCGTCGCCAAGTATCTGATGGAGCTTATACTCTTCCTTATTTATAGAGTTATGTCTCCCTCAAAGCGTAAGTTTCGTTGGGGAATCGTGCGTTCAACTGGGATTAAGCTTTATATCGACCCAATTTCTGGCTGTAAGATATGGCGTACAAACTATAAGTGCCGTATACCCATCGACTTATATCCGTGTAAAGTGGAAGAGAGTATGACTATGAAGAAAGTAAGTGACCAAACGATTAGAGTGATTCGGATAAGAAGGATCGACAAGGAAGGGAATGTTTCTAGGTTCCAAGAATACCACACCTCGGATGAAGAAGAAGAAGAGCCGAGTTAGCACCCTCCTTACAACAAATATGGATTTGTTGATCATCCACAACTCCAAATGGAAGACCAAAGGAACAAGTTTGCACCTTACCCGTTACCACCACAAGAGGCTCAATAAGAACGGTTGTTTGACTGATTATGCAATGATACAGACCTAGAGTCCTACGGCAAGTAATCAACCCATTATCATTGACGATGAATACTTTGGTGGGAGCTGAGTTCGACCTTGACCTTACTAACTTTGCAATCGTTATGATTAGGATGTATTAGTGTTTCCTTTCAATCGTTTGAACCATGTTATAAATGTTATTTTCGATTACGATTATTATTAAAGAGAACTGTTTTATGATTTTATCTTTGTGCAATTTGCCATATATAAATGTGTAATGTTTGCATGATGTTTGATTTCAAGAAGTGTTGTTCAAAGGATCGAGTACACCGAGAAAGGGGACTCTAGAATTATGGGTACAACAAATTAACATGCGCCACAACACAAATGGACTTGCAAGTAGAATACAAGTAATTGTGGGTTGACACATAATGATATTATGCTTTTACTACCCTTAAACAATCTCGATGCTACTGTGCTTTTCTATTCTGGTGCTGATTTAGTTTCATATCCACTAAATTTTCGACCCCTATTAATGAGAAACCTAGTATGTAAACCCTGGGTATGAGAAATAGAGGTAGCTAATGGTAAGAAGGAAGAAAGTTGATAGAATTGTTCCATGGTTGTAGACTAGACTAGGATATTCTATATTCCCAATAGACTTGATACCATTAGGACTATGGAAGTTTTGATGTGATAGTAGGAAATGGATTGGATAACAAACCAAAAGGTTGTGATCGTGTGTCCACGAGATGATAAATGTTAGTATGACCTATAGAAGAAGATAATGTACTATATGTTTCAAGGAGAACGAAAATATCGGGAAGACAAAGACGTTAATGAGCACAAGGCGAATGAACCGACGTTAAATTGATATTCCTATCGTATGTGATTTTCGAGGACGTATTTCCGGATAGACCTGTCAGATTCCGCCACACGACAAGTAAGTATCGTAAAGATTTGATTCCTGGAGCGACTCCATAGCAAAGTCGGCCGATTCGACTACACCTTTCGAGAGATGCAAGAACTGTCAGAGAAACTTTAAGAGTTGCAAGACAAGAGATTTATTTGGCCAAGTCACTCACCATGGGGAGCGCCAGTTTTGTTTGTCAAGAAGAAGGATGGATCGTTTCGCATATGCATAGACTATCGTGAACTGAACAAGTTGACCATCAAGAATCGTTATCCGCTCCCTAGGATTGACGATTTGTTTGACCAACTTCAAGGAGCGCGCTACTTCTCTAAATAATAGACCTTCGATCTGGTTATCATCAGCTGAGAGTGAACGATGATGATATCTCGAAGACCGCGTTTAGAACACGATATGGGCATTTTGAGTTTACGGTTATGCCATTTGGATTAACAAATGCACCCATAGTTTTCATGGACTTAATAAACCGAGTGTGCAAACCGTACCTGGATAAGTTCGTCATAGTGTTTATTGACGATATCTTGATATACTCTGTAACACCCCCAAATAGTGGTCGCAGCGAAATATAAGGCCTGGTCGTGTGTACTTACTTCTCAGATAAATAACACAAGTATTATATAGAACGACCAAAAAGTCTTTTTAAAATGGAAACATTGGGATTAACAAAATAATTTTTTTTGATACAAAATAGCCTGTGAAGCTTTAACTTGTTCCTTATTATTATTACAAAGATACTGGTTCACAACACATGAGTTTCCCAAAACATAATAAAACCATATCTTTAGCATGACTTCCCAAAACAAAATCACCAATGTATCCTTGGCACCTTATGCTTACTGATCTCTTTGAAAAACACTGTTGCATTAAAACGTCAACAATAATTTAGTGAATTCATAGGTTTGATAATCAAATATGCAGTACCGCAAGACTTTCCCCTGATAATGCAACACATGCAGACATCACAAAACCCCATTACATTTACCTAAGCTCATGACACTGAAGCTCAACAATCTTTCTCGCAATATTATATATATTGCAATTTCTGCCCGATTAGATGTTTAACCCGAAACATCCCCAAATCCGACATGCTATACGTTCGTTCCCGGTGATAGCTAGTCACCCGAACGGGATGGTCAATCCCAAATAGATCTATTCATAACATTCGCGCTCACATAATGTAATTCACAACTACATCTAGCACTTGACGTTTCAATGATAATGGGCTCAACTTTTGTTATCCGCTACTTAGGCAAACTCGTAATCAATATAAAATATACACTTGCGTCCAATTTATAAAACAAAGCATGTTTCCACCCCAAAGTTATAAATCATTGAAATCGTAAAAATATGGGGCTATGAACTCACCTTGAGTTCTGATAATCCAAATATCACAGATAACGTGTCACGCAAATCGTCAGATGCAACCTATTTAATTTAAGGTCGTATAAGTACCATGTACTTCGATTAACTAACATCATATACAGGTCTATGTTAGTTACAACGATAGCTATCGTTGGGGACTATCAATAAATAAGAGGTCATTTATAGAACGTATGAGGATCTAGGACACACTTTAAATCGTAAATCCAACAACTCGTCATACGCCCCCTAAGAGGCCTCATTATGAAACTCCCTAGTAATATAGTACTTTGATAATCACATATAATTCTATACAGCTTAATCACCATCTAATTGTTTTGGAAAAATTGCGTTTAATTAGTTAAAACGTTAAAATTACCGTTGTATTAAAAACTGCGTAACTTTTCGCTTTTAAGCCCTATTTTAGACTGTTTCTTAGTGCCCACTGCTTTCTATTAGGACGTGTTATCAAAATTGACATTTTCATATTTTTTGATCCTCAGATGAACAGTACTTAACTGTTCATACCAGTTATAAAATTACTTTTAAAGTTTTAGTTCGTAAAACCCTAACGTCGATTTTACTTGTTATAGCTCCGTTTTTAGCGATTCTTTCGAGCACGTTCTCATATTGAAAATTCTTAATCAATTTTATAAGGTACAAAATATAAAAGCATTCTGTCATGTAATATGTTTATTACTGTTTCATTAGTTTTATAAAGTTATTTTTATAACTTTAAATACCGAAAACCCCAAAATTCATACCTAATTCTGATGATTAATTGAAAATTACGAAAGCTTATCATTTGGAATCCTAAAAGATGTTTAATATAGTTAAAATTATCAAACTTGCTTGTTTGATTTAGTTTTTAAAAAAGTTATTATTTATAAAAACTGTTTAATTAACGTATAACTCGTATTAGCTAACTTTTTCGATATTTAATCCGTTTGACAAGTTTTCTTACCTTTTCGTATCGTTACGAGATGTATGAATAGTATAAAATATCGTATCCACTGTTTGGAATTCGATTCCAAACACCCCATTATTATCTATATATTTACATATTTAATTAAAACTTGTTTATATACTTTTTTAACTAAGTAATTTCCACAAGTTTATTTCCACCTACTCATAATATACTATATTATACATAATTATGATAATCCATAGTTCATAATTTGTTCATTTGTCCAACATTAAGTCCTTAACAACAATTTTAAACCATAAACCCATAAGTAACTTTTTAACACAATTCAACATAACCACTTTTACATCATAACCATAAGTGTACAAGTCTTTTACTCCATATGACTTTATTTTTAGTGTCCAATATCAAAGACTAAAAAGCTCATAAAACTATAATTTACATGAAAACCCATGTTTACAAGTTAAACAATCCTAATGTGATTTCACTACATAAACACTCACCATATACATATAATCATTATAGAGGAAAAGTTAAGGGCATTTAGATAACCTTAATGAGATGATGTAGGATAAGACAAATAAGAGTCTACACCCTAGTTATACTTTAAACCCAAGATTATAACCAAGAAAACCCTAGTTTCCAAATGAAAACCCTAATCTTGATTTATTGCTTCAACACTTGTAAATGATTAGCCAATGCTTGGAAACACCTTAGAATGTCTTAAGATGATGTAAGGTAGATGTGTATAAGGTTGTATAAAATTTGATATGGCTTGGGAATTAAGGTTTATTGAGCCGTGGTTGGCTAGAGCACAAAGGGGAGTTTGTTTGATTTTCTAGTTAAGTGTAAGACTTGTATGTTTTTCCTATCTCTAGTATACATGTATATATGGTAAGCCTTGGTCAAAAAGTATGCAATAACTAGTCAAAAACATGGTGAGGGTTTTATGGATCTTGGTTGAGTCAAGGGAACAAAGTATGGTAAGGTTTAATGAGATGATATGGTACAAAGACCTAGTTGAAAGATTTATTTCATTTTCTTTTATAAATAGCAACAAATTCACCCATGTAAAGATATATATGAATTTTTTTGTAACTTTTATGTATTGGGTATAAAAGTGGGTATTTGTTGAAGCGTAGAAAAGTTTTGGTGGTTCCGGGTATGCCTAAACGTACTTTATCGCGAAACGTACATAATTTACGTAACCGATAAAAATAAAATGAACAAAGATCATAATTATTCTCAAAATAATTATTTAATACTTGCTTGATGTAAACGCTTAATTGTTTGATGCCCGTTTACATTGAACGCTAATTTTTAGCTTACGCGATTTAGCTTAACATTTACAATTAAAGCAAACGCGTACAATACAAAAATGAATAGTAGATTTATCGATGTTGTCAATGACTTGAAAACACAGGGTGTTATATACTCAAAGACGAAGGAGGATCATGGGAAATCATTTGAGATGTGATTTGGATTTGCTAAGGAAGGAGAAGCTGTATGCGAAGTTCTCCAAGTGCGAGTTCTGGTTGTAAGAGGTACATTTTCTTAGACACGTGGTAAATCATGACGGTATTTACGTAGACCCAAGTAAGATTGAGGCGGTGAAAAGGTGTAAAGCCCCTACGACACCATCTGAAGTAAGATCATTTCTGGGATTGGCTGGATATTATAGACGTTTCATCAAGAATTTCTTCAAGATTGCTAAACCTTTTTACTCGTTGAACTTTTCCAGAAGAAACAGAATATGAGTGGGGGTGAGAAGCAGGCGAAAGCATTTTCGAACGATGAAGGAAAATAATGTAATCACCAAAATAGTCGTTACCGGATGAAGTAAAGATTATTGAGGTTTTATTGTGATGCGTCAAACCAAGGATTGGGATGTGTTATTATGCAAAGGGATAAGGTAATCGCCTATGCATCAAGACAATTAAAGATCCATAAGAAGAACTACACGACTCACGACTTAGAGTTAGGCGCGGTGGTGTTTGCGCTAAAGATTTGGAGGCATTATTTGTACGGAACAAAGAGTGTTACCAAATGAAAAGATCATAAGAGCTCAACACCTATGTATCAAAGGAGTTAGAATAAGTGTCAAAAGAGATGGTTAGAGCTGTTTAGTGATTATGAATGTGAGATTAAGTACCATCCTGGTAAAGCAAATGTAGTAGCTGATGCTTTAAGTAGAAAGGAGAGAGTGAAGCCTCGACGAGTGCGAGCGATGGCTGTGACAATTCAGTCCGGAGTTAAAGGACTGATATTGGCAGTCTCAAATAAGCGTTTAAGGATGAAAATGTGACAACTGAAGGATTGAATGGTACGGACCAACAAATGGAAAAGAGAGAGGATGGAAGCCTACACTATATGGATCGTATATGGGTTCCATTAGTGGGTGGTGTAAGAACCAAGATCATGGACGAAGCTCATAAGACGAGGTACTTTGTGCATCCTGGAGTGGACCAAAGATGTAATATGATCCTTCGGACATGTTATTGGGAGGCCGAGGGATTATAAAGGAGATTGTCACATTTATTTTCAGCAAGTTGTTTGACAACGCAAAGGTGAAGGCTGAGCATCAAAGACTGCCAGGTTTATTACAACAACCTGAGATACCTGAGTGGAAGTGGGAGAAAATAGCTATGGACTTTATAATAAAGTTGCCAAGATCAAGTAGTGGTCATGATGCGATTTGGGTCGTAGTTGATAGGTTGACCAAAAATCGGTGCATTTCTTGGTAATACGAGAGGATTATAGTATGGAAAAGTTAGCAAGGTTGTACATCGATGAGATTGTTGCACGACATGGTGTACCAACATCGATTATTTCTTATAGGGATGGACGTTTTACGTCAAGGTTTTGGCAAACGATGCAAAAAGCGTTGGGAACGCGTTTAGATATGAGTACGGCTTATCATCCTCAAACGGATGGACAAAGCAAGCGTACAATAAAAACATTAGAGGATATGCTGAGAGCGTGTGTGATTGATTTTGGTGAAAGTTGGAATATTCA
The DNA here is from genome assembly GCA_026074375.1 of Tanacetum coccineum. Taxonomy (NCBI): domain Eukaryota; kingdom Viridiplantae; phylum Streptophyta; class Magnoliopsida; order Asterales; family Asteraceae; genus Tanacetum; species Tanacetum coccineum. The sequence continues at coordinate 9,882 of BQNB010009530.1, read as the reverse complement.
TTTGCCATTGGCTAAATTTTCCTATAACAATAGCTATCATTCAAGCATTCGTTGTGCTCCTTTTGAGGCGTTGTATGGAAGGAAGTGTAGGTTGCCGATATTGTGGGCTGAGATAGGAGATAACGGATTAATTGGACCGGAGTTGGTGCAAGAAACAACTGATAAAGTGGTTGTGATTAAAGATATGCTTAAAGCTGCTAGAGATCGTTAGAAGAGCTATGCATATAATAGAAGGAAATATTTAGAGTTTCAAGTTGGTGATCATGTAATGTTGAAAGTCTCACCTTGGAAAGGTGTAGTGCGGTTTGGAAAGAAAGGAAAGTTAGCTCCAAGATTTGTAGGACCTTTCGAGATCCTCAAGAGAATTGGTCCTGTGGCATATAGGTTGAGATTACCTGAAGAATTGAGTAGTGTGCATGACACGTTTCATGTGTCGAATCTAAAGAAGTGTTTAGCTGATGCAAATTTGCATGTGCCGTTGGATGAGATTAAGGTAGATAAGACCTTACGTTTTGTAGAAGAGCCTTTAGAGATTATGGACCGTGAGGTCAAAACTCTTAAGCGTAGTAAAATACCTATTGTGAAAGTGCGATGGAATTCCAAGCGTGGACCAGAGTTTACCTGGGAACGTGAGGATCATATGAAGGCTAAGTATCCCCAGTTGTTTGAGAATGCTATTGTCGAGACTAATGGTTAAAATCTCGGGATGAGATTTCCTAAAGGAGGGGATATTATGACAACTGAGATTTTAGCAGGTTAGTTAAAGCCTATATAATTCAGTTTATGTGTGTCATATATGTTTATAATTGTTTAAACTGTGTAATGATATGGAAGTACATGATGGTGAATCATGGTACTTTGTGGAAATGAAATCATTTGAAAGCTTTGCTTAGTTTTAAATGTCGAATTACGTAATATTTTGTGTACATACTATGTATATGAACTTCATATTATATAAATAAGTTTAGTATTCTATAGATTGTAGAGTACTTTCTATTTTAAAAAATAGGTAAATCGAAGGTTATGTTGAAACTAGTTAGAAAAATTCAAGTAATTTTTTAATTTTTTAAACCAAATAAATAAAGGTTTTTACTTAGAATTAAAGTAAATGTATAATAAATAAATAAAAGAAAAAAATATATAATTAAAAGGGTGGTTGTGTGGATCGGCTGAACAAGGGAAGAAAAAAAAGGGAAAGAATCCTAATTTGATTACAACTTGTTTTTGGTAATTATCTTTTCCTAAGCCTATAAACACAAATCATAACTTAATCAAAAATCATATTTTTCTCCTCTCCTCTCTCCTTGGCCGGTCGAACAACACAAAGAACAAAGGGAAACCCAAAATTATTAGGGTTTTGATTTTCAAGAGTTAAGGTAATGTTTTCTAAATCCTTTTTTTTCAAATTCAATTGAATTTTATTTAATCTTAACAATCATTAAGGATGGATTAGGTTATTGAAAATAGATCTGTAATTAATGAGGTTCCTTATCATCAAAAATCGTTTAGGTTTAATAATTGCGATTTTGAGTAAGTTAATTAGGGTTAATTATTGCCAAATTCGGAAAAGAAAGTTGGGCAGAATTTTAGGTCATCTGCGAGAGCCATACTCTGTCATACGAAAGCTTTTATTTAATTTTCTTGAGCCTGAAAATTAACAACAGAAGTCTAAATTCCAACACCAAGTGGATTCATGAAATAAAAGTGTAGTGGAAAGTTAGTCAAATAATTTTTTCAAACAATATTCGTTGTCAAAACAGAGTTTTCGGGGCAGATTTCAGATTGTGTAGTGGAGGTCAAAAACCATATCCAAAACGTCTTTTTAATAATGGCATGCAACTGTAGAAATTTCATGATGTTATGATTTCTAAAAGTTTTGTATAATTTTCCTAAGTGGTTTTAAATTGGGTCAGCTTCAAGTTAAACTTTTTGAAGGTCGAATCAGGTCAAATTATAGACACTTTGTGATGTTGAATTTTTATAAAATGGTTACACTTACTATTATTTTTATCCAAAAATCATAGAAGCTCACAACTCATTGGGGAGCTATGAGATGTGAGGAGAAGAACCAATTAGGTATTTAAGTATTTAATTTAGAGTCATCTTGTGGCTATAAAAACTGAGTAAAAAGCAAAAAGTTGAGAAGTAAAGTTTGTGAATAAATTTAGGTATATCCAAGTAAGAGGAGTATATATAGAGTTGGAATCAGATAGGAAAAAGAGCATCCATCGTTGTATTGTTACATTGACGTGGGATGAGTGACCTAATTCGATGGTAACATATCTGTGTATTGTTTTGTTTAGATTCTTTGCAGGATTAAGTGAAGGAATTGAATTTTGCTTTGCATCAGGTGAGTTTTATAGTCCTACTTTTTACTTATATTTTAGGATGGAAATGATACAAAACTGTTTTTGAATTATGAACCGTGATATGTGTTTTTAAGGACAAACTAGTATATTGCTATGTGTTTAACATTGTGCAATGTTATATGAATTGTAGGTAAGACATGTGTATGGAGGATGACATGATCTTGTGTGAGACCCGAACGGACTTAGCTAGTCAAGTGGGTCTTAAACCTGTAACTCTCACCAACAATTATGTTGACGTTTTTAGCATCATTTTCAGGTGAGCAAAATGTGTGAAGAGTTAGGAAGAGGAGTTAGCTAGACCATAGGCTTGCATGCAGAGTCTATGATTTATCTGTTTTAGTTTTCATTTGAACTTGTCATGTTTTGTTCTTCATGCATTATATGTTGGATTTTTGTTTTGGGCGTTGTCATAACACACTTTGGATCTTGAAGTTTATTGAAAGTCATTTTTAGTTTTCTCTATTTTGACGCCTTAATAGTTGTGATGATGCCTATTATGCATGCCTTGCTATACGCTTTGCTGGGGTGTGAAAACGCTAAGGACAAGGAAGGACAAGGAGAAGCTTGGTTATCCCATAGTTAAAGAAGTTATGGTTTATAACGGTGGTTAAATAGGAAGGTAGGGATAATTAGAAGAACCATAGTGTAGGATAACGATTTATTTGTTCTTGTGTTATAAATATGGGATGGCCTAAATGAATTTAAGAGAGTAAATGATATAATTTTGGCATTGGGTATAAAAGTGGGTATTAGTTGAAGTATAGATTTCCAATTGGTTCTTCCATGTATGCATAAATGTAATTTATTGCGAAACGTAAACGTTTTACGTAACCAATAAAAATAAAATATGAAAAGTTAATAATTATCTTCGTAATAAATATATAACACTTGTTTGGCGTAAACTTTAATTTGTTTGATGTCCGTTTTGTTAGAATGTTGATTTTTTAGTTTACTCGATTAAACTAAATGTTAAAAAATAAAAGTAAACGTGTAAAAGTTTAAAATAATTAATTGAATATTTATTGACGTAAAAGATGTGAAAATATGAATTTTTACAACACTTCGCATCATCAACCATAAAAACGTACACCTAATAAGCTCTGGGACTCTAAGAATGATTGAAAAGACCTTGAATTTTAAAGACATAAGAACATATATAAAAGCACACTTTCGTTTGGCATAACCAAAATAAAACACACCTCGCAGCATTTATGATTATACACAGGCCATATCTGAACCATCAATGGCAAAAAACTACCTCATAAACTAGTTTGACAAAAGCATTGTGTCAAGTATACTAAAAACTGTAATGCGTCCCACATACACCTAATATGTAGAACATTGGTGCTGGAAAAAAAACATGTTGTGTGGCACAATGAGGCACCATATGGGGATCCAAGCATGGTTTCATTTTTAGGCATTACATTTTTACCACGCTAAAACAAAAACTGAACAGTTCACTCAACCATCAACAGCAAACAACTGCGACATAAATTAGTTTCAGAAAAGCATTGTGTCAAGTATACGAAAAAATTGTAACCGTCCCACAAATGCCTAATAATGCAGACCATTGGCGCTAAAACTAAAACATGTACATGCGCTGACGCTCTTGTTTCTCGCCAGATTTGTTACCCGCGACATGCACAAAATTTCCACCATAACAAAATCAACATGATCTTGAAAAAATAATTCATCTCACAATAACAATACTTAATAAGCTTTCGACTCTTAAAGTGATCAATAAGACGTTGAATTCTACATACATAAGAACAAATAAAAAACACAATTTCCCATTAGGCCAAACCGAAATAAACACACCTCACAACATTTATGATTATACACATGCTATATCTGAATCATCAATGGCAAATAACTACCATATAAATTAGTTTGACAAAAGCATTGTGTCAGCTATCAAGTATACAGATTACTGTAATGTGTCCCACAAACACATAATAATGTAGAACATTAGCACTAAAACAAAAACATGCACCTACGCTGACGCGCTTCTTTGTCATGAGAAACTCTGGCCGCGACGTGCACAAAGTTTCCACGATAACATCATCAGCATGAACCTGAAAAATATATTCGTATATTAAAACATATACTTCATGAGTTATGCGCCCCTATAGGCAATCAAAAAGACCTTGAACTTTAAACACATAAGAAAAAAAACAAAAAAAAACATACTTCCATTGTGCCGAACAAAAAAACACATACTGGTATGTGCTTAATTACACATACCTTTTACCTTTAAAAACGAGCTAAAATAACCAAAAACGGACTTAAAATGCCAAAAATATGCTTGTTTTGCTAATTGTGTTGTGCAGGAACGGATATCTAAGAAAAGGACAAAAAACGAAGCCAAAACGACAAAACCAGACACGGAATGGAACAGCGTGGAAAAGACAAAGTCAAGTCAACAGAAAGTCAACCCCGACAAACCCGAAGCCAAGAGTCAAGAAAAACAAGTTTAGGGACTGAGAAGGACTCAAGCTGCCAAATTGGCAAAGTTAAACCACGAAGCAGCAGAAACCACAAGGGGTAATTCTGCCAAGTCCCCTAAGTTATAACAAATAAGGACGAGTGGTGCAAAGGGTTATATAACCTTTGGGGACTGAATTTGCCAAGTCCCCAAACTCTCAATCACACAAGAATGTGAGGTGAAATAGCTACCATAACAATGAGGGGTCAACCTTGCCAATTACCCCAAACCCGTCCCTGTCACTTTTTTTTATAACTCCTTTTCCCGCCCAAATTTCCCCCCAAACCCCTCACGGGTTAACCACCCCCTTTTTATCCCGTAACCCCCATTAAACCCTGGATAAGCCCTCTCCTCCCCCTCCACTATACTCACCCCAGCTGTAAGATTGCCAAGCTGGCAATCCCACAACTCCCCAAGCTTGATTCGACGGTTTAGATGATCCAAAAAGAGCACAAGTGATAATTAAGGGCTGGGATTTGTCTTGGAGTACAACTCCCCAACAACAAACCCACTGCACTTTTTTTGTGTCTACAACAAGCACAGCTTATCATGAAGACAAAGAGACCAAGAAATGCAAGAACCCTAGTCCATTTTTACTAAAAAAGCATTGTAAACCCTTGGAGGGCTGGGAGTAGTTTAGTTTTCAAGTGTAGTTTATAGTGTGTTTAAAAGTTTAAGTTTTCAGTTTAGAGTCTTTTTATGTTACTTTTACTTCAATTTTTAAAATGAAAATTGCAGTTTTAGTCTACATTTGTGTCAAATTACAATTGTCCCTTCTTAAAAACCTTTAAGCTCTCACTATAGACCTTTATAACCTGTTTCTAAACATTTTCACAAGACTTTAAGAAAAATTTAAAAAAGAAAAAAGTTACTGTATGATTAAAGCAAGAATGGATGAATAAGCAAATTTGGAAGGCTTATTGGTTTTGTTTAGTTTAAGCTTATTTATAAGCTGTGGGTAGGTTTTAGAGCTTAATTAGGTCTCAAAAATCCTTTTTGAGCAAAGGATTAAAGGTACAATTCTCTTTAAATTTTGCTTAAAGTTACTGTAGCAATTGCTTATTAGCTTATTTTTAGCTTATTACTGTCTTGTGTGCTTATTTATGTTTATTAGTGCTTACAGTATGCCTTCTAGTCATTTCATTTCATTTTTATGCAATTTTATTAAAATCTGCCTAACTTAGCTTAGAACTGTCACTAGCTTATTCTCTTTTTAAGTGCTTATTTGTTTACCTATTTATCTTTTTATTGTCTAAAAGTGCATAAGTAGTAATAGTCTTTTAAAAGGTTCAGTTAAATTTAGCTTTTATAGGTTTTTAAGTCACTTTTAAAAATTAAAGGGGTGTTTGGGTTAAGAGTAAAAACGGGTCAAAAATGGTTTTGGTATGGGTTGGGGTGATAAGGTAGATTTAGCTTGAGTGTTTAAGCCTTTTTAATCTGTTTTTCAAAAGTTTCTTTTGTCAAAACCTGTTTTTAAGTTCTTAACAAGTGATTTTTGAAACTGTGTATTTTTTTTAAGGGTATACAAAAGCTTATTTCATAAGCTCTTGTGTACTTAAGTTGGGGTTCAAAAAGAGTGTCAATATTGTGTCTAAACAAGCTGGCAAAATCTCTTTAGGACATTTGACTTGTTGAGTCAAAACCACCAAGGTTTTAAGTGTCAGTTTTTAAAAAGCTAAAAGCCCTTTTTCACTCTCTAAAATCAGCAGGATTATTAGAGTTTTAGAAGCTCAAAACTTGTGCACATGTCCATTTCCTAGTCTTCTTAATCTGTTTCAACTTTTCTTTTCCATTTGAGCTTATTTGACAGCTTAAAATAAGCTGTCAAATTAAGCTCTTATCCTTGGCTTAATTTCCCCTGGTGCTAGGGGTCAACTTTAAGCCCTTCCATTCTAGCTTTTTAGTAAGACCAAGCCCAAGCTTTTGGCTTATTTTGAGAGCCCATAAGCTCTTAGATAAGCTCTCTTTATTTTTAAGCCCCTTAGTTTCAGATCTCAAAAGCCCTTTGGTAGCTTATTTTTAAGCCAAAAACGTGTCCCTAGGCTTATGTTGTTACACCAACAGTACTAACTCTTTAGTATAGTACTGTTGTGGGTATTAAGCTACTTTTTGGCTTATTGAGCTTATCTCACTTCTTGCTCCTTTTTGTTCCTAATAGCTTATTTTGTCTATGTTTTAATTATGGAGTGCTTATTTTTCCCCATTTTTTTCTTGCTTATTTAGTTATGACATTTAGTACCTATACTTAATTTAGGCTAGGCTTAGGACCATGCCATAATCTTATTCAGGTTTAGACTTATCTTATTTGTATCACAAAGTACCAAAAGACATAACTGTTTATAAAGCCTTTTAAGCTTAGTTTTAAGAGTCTGTCAATGCTTTAGAGCCCATTTTAAGCTTATTAGTTTTAAGCAATTTACCTTTTTAGTGGCTTATTTACTTAAGTTTTAGATAGTTCATTAAGCTTATTTTTCCTAGTTTAGCTTAATTTGTCCACAAAGGAGTCCAAGACTTAGCTAGATTAAGCCATTAAGCTCATTTTAAAAACTTCTGTCCCTATTTTAAAATCCCATTTTCAGCTTTTTTAAAAGCTTTCACAAAAACTTGTAGTTTTGAAAATTGTTAAGCTCATCGAGCTAAACACCTTTGTTTTAAACAAAGTTTTTACCAAAATATAAAAAAGGAGACAAGTGTGGTGACACCCGGGTGAGCAAGACTCAACCCGGGTCCCCTCCTACCCCTCGAACAACCTCTCTTTTTTTGTACACACCACATACCGCTGGGGCGCCCTTGGGACCTTTTACGTAAGTCTCCCCAAGGGCCAGGGTATTTAAGGTGTTTTTTTGCTTATAAAAAAGCCTATCAAGCTGTTTAGACTTATTTTTGGGCTTATTATTATAAGCAATTCTTTTGTTTTTCTTATTTTTCGTAAGTTTTATCATATTGTACAATATTTTTAGTACAATTTTTAGAAATTTTTCAAAGTCGTATTAGTATTTTTTATAAATTAATTTCTTCTAAAAGTTTAAAAAATTCATAAAAAATACAAAATTAAATCCCAAAAAAAATATTTATATTTTCTTAGAAAATTTTATTTCGTCCATATAGTATTGTGAATGAAAAATATAAAAATTTTCCTAGGGTCATTTTTAACAACTTTTTGCTTTTTAAAGAACGAGGTTCGGGTGCGGTTTTTTGTCTTGACCGTCGTTTTTGTGGGTCAAACGACCTCCGTTTTTTGTCTAGGTCTTTTTCATTCATTCTCTTCGTTATTTTGTCTCCTAGAGTTAGTTTAGAAGTGAAAATTTCTTCGTAGAGGTTTAGTTTTGAAGTTTTTTTAGTTTCCCCCCTTTGTTTCGAGGATGATCGTGCTCTCAGTTTTTTTTCAGCTTAATTTCGTAATTTTTAGGTTTTTTCTTAAACGTTTTTGTTTGTTATTGTCTAATTTAACTTTTCCACACTCTCAAATTAATTCTCTCCTATCAAACTCAAATCTTCTCCGACTGTATCGATTTTTCCAGCACAGCCTCCATTGGGGATAAACACCACGAACATTCTATACTACTACCTGGTTTCATGATTTGTTGTTTTTTTTAGAACTTAATATATTTATATTTTATCAAATATTAATATTTAGTATAAAATACGACTATCATGGCCCCCTTGTGTACCAATCACAAACATCTCATCTTCCCATACCCATGTACTCTCTTTTTTCTCTCTCACACACACATACATGCATTTTAGATCTCACAAAATCTTTTCCTCTCTTCCTCCTTCCATGGCAGCCACGAAATCATCATCATCACCACCATAAAACCACCACAAAATCTCATTTTAAGCTCCAAAAATTCAAAGGATTAAATAGAATAGGATTCTAAAGGAAGGATACTTTTTGTTTGGTCTAAAAACTCCATCTTCACTTCCATTCATAAAGGTTTAGAGGGCTGAAGTTGTTGGATTATTTGGGTGACTTAAATACTTAATTTTAAGTGTTCTTGAGGGTGTTTAGAAGCAAGGTGTTAAGGGGTTTTGAGTTTCCTTTGGTTCGAATCAACCAAGCAAGCAAGAAGGGTGTTTATGTTTTCGATTTTCTTGTCTTAATCCTATTCTTATAAGGTTATTTCTTTATCCTTGATCTTTCTTTGATTTTTATCCATGCAAATGGATGTTTAAGTTCTGTAAAAGTATGTTTGTTTATGTTCTTGAGGGTGTTTTCAATTATTTTGGCATTGCATGTGGGTACATGATGATTAAAATGATGTTTAAATAAGTTTTGAAGTTAAAGGTTAGGACTGTTTGGATATCAGTAGCAAAACGTGGGTTTATCTCAAACTTTTTGGCCTATAGCCTCCTGGGAAATTTAATAAATGGATAGATATAGGTCTTAGCATCATGTGATAGTTGGATGCCCAACCAACTCCTCCGGATGAGGAAGTTATGGCCGTTTTACGGTAACTAGTCAAATCTGGATAGTTGTTTGGAAAACAGATTTAACCACTAAAATTTTTCACAAAGTTCTGCATTTTAAAGCATGGGTCAGTAGTAGACACATTAACCTAACTTCTTCAAGTGGAATCACTTTGATTGCTATCATGGTTTGGGATTTATGGCCGTTTTCGTAAAGGGTAAAATTTTTGGAAATAATCTGGTTTGAGTAGTCAGGGGTAAAAGAGTCTTTTACTATGGTTCTGAAACTTTGTAGATGACGAGCCTTACATTTTTGAAAACTAGACTCGAAGGGATTTCCAGGAGTGAAAGCCTCGTATTTAGAACATTTGTGAGCTAGGAGTTATGAGTCCATCAAGTCAAGTTAAAATCAGAAACTGAGTTTTTACGTCTAGTCTCAAAATTTAAAAACGATTAGTACACCTTGATAAAATGAGAATTAAAAGCCGAAACTTAGTAGATGTTTTATTACCTATAAGATCAGATTATAGGTCATGTTTGGAGTAAAAAGGATTTGGGAAAGTCTTAGTGCAATGCCATGCTTATCTCGGAAACATATCTCATGAACACTTATATTAT